>AWOL01S0016583.1:15215-50284 GCA_000715115.1 Nicotiana otophora | reverse complement strand
ATCCACAAAATTTTAACCTGCCCCGCCCCGTCCCACATAGCATTTTCACCCATATTCACCCGTCTCGCATCAACACTCGCGTTCACCCGCCCCGCCCCACTATGCAAAATTTTTCATTTATTATTTCTTTCAATTTGTAATATTTAATTTAATTTAATCTAATTTTCAATTATATTCATATATGCACTGCCTTGCACCCGCACCACCTCATTGCCATCCCTAAAAAATACGAGAATTGTAGCAGCAAATAGAGGTGTATGTTCGTTCGTTTTTTAAGTCGCTCTTTATATTTGTCATCATTTGTAAAAACTTTACAAAAATTAGATTTAGCAGTAGACGATGGATGTTTGTTCGGTTTTTAAGTCACTCTTTATATTTTGTCCTCATTTTAAAAACTTTGCAAAAATTAGACTTAGCAGTAGACGATTGCTTCAATATATCTTCGCGACTCTTTCGTTTTAGCCTCCTTATTCTTTTAATAATTTTAAACCTTTCCTATGCAGGCAAATCTAAATTTAAATTTTATGAGTTTAATCTTTAAGATATTTAAAAAGAACCATTACATAGTTACTATTGGTTGAAATATTTGCAGAATTTTACACAAAAAGTTTATGCTATGAATTAAAATAATGGATTCAAATAAATTTGGTTCCCTAACACTATATCGGCCCGGCTTCCCTTTAAGTTTAATTCTTTGTCCTCGTTTGTATTGGTAAATTATGAACATTACATATGGTCGATACAGAAGCCAACACGTGGCAAACATTATGTAGTATAAATGCGCGTTAATTCCTCAATAGTTATAAATTCACCAAGCATAGCGTACCGCATATGTTGATAAAGCTCATATAATGGATGGGCGTGATATTAGAAAGTGTACTATAAATGCGCTTCTTCGCTACAATTGTAACTATTCAAACTCAATTTTACTTACTGTTACTATGCTCAATTTATTGAAGCACTCTATTTCAATTATTGACTTGTTCATCAACCGCTCTCCGCCAAGAACCATTCAATAAGAACTACTTTACTCTGTTATTTTATCTACTTAATTATTTTTTATTATTCTTTACTAGCAAAGATTAATTCTATTGATTTAACTCAGTTGCTTGTGGCCTTATTACTTAAATTAAATTGATTTATCTAAAACTCAGATTTTAGGTCAAATAGTTAGGTACCCACCCCAAACAATTCTATTTGTGCATCAAAAATACTGTTAACTTTTGTTGATCTTTCCTTGTTGTTAATCCTAGCATGATATCATGGTCGGAGATCTATCAATTGCATCAGTTGAGAACGAAGTTGGAGATGGCACTGTTGAAGACCAGAAATAATGGGACGTAATTACCATAATTGAGCCCACGCCAGACTCCGATAAATTCACGACCAAATCATTATTCCAACTTCCAAGGAACCATTACCTCGGAGAACTACAACCGGTGAAGCATTCAGGACTCAAATGGAACTGGAAAAATTCACAGCCCAACAAAAAGCTTGAAGTCAGCAGATCAATGAGGCTATTTCGCGCTAATTGTGATTGCAAGTGCAAGATCACCGGCACCACCAAGAGTGGAAATAGTTGGAGCTACTCGACTAATTTACTCGGGAGTTCTTGTATCGGGGGACGCTCATGTAATACCGGAGTTGGAGGTTCATGTGCCACTAGTGCTATAGATTTGTAAAGTTCTATATTAAATCTATAGGAATCCTTTTTGAAACAGATCAAGGAGATTAAAGGATAGTATCCCAGAATTTTTACCAACTTGGAATGACATATATAGCCGGTATAGCACAATACTCTAGATAGAGGAGGACACAATATATAGTTCGAACAAGTGCTGATAGCAAATCAGGAAGTAGATACACTGATCGCCCGAAAAACGCATTGAGACGAACAAAGCCTAATTGAGAAATTCGAGGAGTCGTTGTAAGCCCTACTCTGGACCTTCTAGATGAGATTCCGACATAATACAGAAATTAGAAAATCAAGGTACCGGCCTAAAGAATAATGTTGGACTTTTCCGGAAGGTGTGGAACTGTAGGTGCCAAAGCTTGGGGATTATAATTTCACTGTTAGAATTTTTGAGTTGGTTCCGTACTAAGAGAAATGGGAGAAAAGGTAAAATGGCTCAAGGAGATGAGAACAAATTCTAGCAAGAGGAATCTAGAATTTTGATGTGAATTCAATAATGATCATGGGCACAGGACAGGAGACTGCAAGATTCTGTAAAATAAGGTGGCTTATCTCCTTAAGAAAGGATATCTTAAGGATATACCTAGTGAAAAAGGAAACAATCCTGCATAAGGAATCGAAGCAATGAAGAACCGCCAAGGCTCCATCATCCGCATGCATTAATTATAACGATCCGATCGGTTATTTTGAGCTCTAGCATGTCGTTCGACGATTTGAGGCCTTGAGTAGCTTCACTTTAGGTATTATGACTTGATGTGTAGTCGGATTTGAATTTCGTGAAGTTCGGAGTTGATTTGGAAGGGAAATTCTCAATTTGGAAGTTTTAAGTCGAAAGAGTTGACCAAGGTTTGACCTTTGAGTAAATGACCTCGGAATCGAGATTTGAAAGTTCTAATAGGTTCATATGATGATTTTAGACTTGGATGTATGTTCGGATCGAGTTTCAGGTGAACCAAGAGCATTTCAGCGCTTGGAATAGGTTCGTATTGTGATTTGTCACTTGTACGTAAAATTTAGCGTTATTCCGGAATGTCTAAGTGTAATTCAGACACGTTCAATGAAGTTTCAATGTTTGAAAGTTAAGAGAAGATTTTAATCGTCGATTCGTGATTTTGATATTATTCGTGGCGTTTCGAACCTTTGGACAAGTTTACATAGGGTATATAAACTTGTTAGAATGATTGGACGGGGTTATTCAGAGCTCGGGTGAGTTTTTGGATGGTTTTAGACCACTTTTAGGCTTTTTTGAACTACTGTTAACTGATGTCAGGGGTGTTAATCGCGATCGCGGAGGTCTGGGCTGCAATTGTGAAGAGCCAAATGCAGTCCAAGCCTTGTGAATCGCGATCCCAGAAGGTATGGTCGCGATCACATACAAGGAATTTCTGCTATTAGTGGTCTAATTTCGGGAGTTTATATCTTGCAATCTATAAGGAATTTTAAGATGATTCAAAAACAAAAATTGTAGTCCTTTGAATCTAGTTTACATAAAATCAAATTGTTTATATTTAGAATTTTGTACAAAATGTTATATCCATTATACCAAAGGGTATCTGTGAAGAGGAAAATCAAATTGGTACATAGCGATCGCGAGGCTTCTGGCCGGGATTGCGATGAAGAAAATGATGCTGAAACATTTTTTAACCATGATCGCATGGCTAATAACCCCGATCGCGAAGAAAAAGTCCTGGCAGGTATGTTAAACATCCAATTTAGGGATTTTGAGTTCATTTCTTCCCTTTTAAGATCTTGGAGATAATGTAGGGCAATTTGGGGTGACTCTTGAAGACCATTTTTGCCATATATCATAAGGTAAGTGATTCTTTCTCATTATGAGTTAAAGACATGGATTATATATGAATTTTAACATGAATATTGACAGAAATTGTGGGATTTTGGAAGAAAACCCAGAAGTGATATTTTGGATTTTGACCCCAGAATTGGACATGGTTGTAGTAATCTAGATCAACATGGTTAAGGAAATGATATGTTCCTTCGGTGTAGTAAGGCTATATAGTTATTCGTGGCTATATTTGTGGGCTTGGCAGTATCCATAATTTGATTAATTTTGAGGTATTTAATTCTGATGGTTTTGTTATGTGTAAATGGGTCCCGAAAGAATTATGGCGGTTTAAGCCACGACTTGAGGTTTGTGTTTACTGCGGTTATAGGAATTTGGCTGCGTGATGCAGTTTTTCTTCTGAAATGAGTTAAGTGAAGGGTTCTAGCTGATAGGGTGTTAGTTCCACTGGTAGTTCAGTATCTATGATGGAATTCTTGTACTCTCGCGTAACATCATGATGGGTACTGTCGCGCCCCGTTTCTTTCACTTTCTCACAAAAGAGGGCTTCGATACGTGACAACTCTTTTAAAGGAGGTTATTAAAAGAGGAGAGTCACCACGTAACAATTTTTAAGGTGCGTTAGGGAACCTATCTTGCAAATGACTCTATTTTAACTAGTCAACGCCACCAAATATCGGGTAAGGGCTCAAGTTACCTCAAAGAGAAGGTGTTAGGCACTCCTCGAGGTCTACAACTGTTGGTCTCAACCGAACTTAAATTATATGGAGTAGTCTATATGATCAAGTAAGCAAAGAGAGTACAAAATCTAAGAATTTTATTACAAAGAGATCTTGAATAGGGAGGTATAGCTATTTAGATCTAACAGCAACATATAAAGGAGGGGGTCCTAAGTTTTTTAGCCTAAAGGATCACTCCGTGCAACATAAATAATACTTCGCAACTCCTTTTAGATAGGAGTTATTCATATTATTCAGCGGGCACAGACTATCATCTCCTGCTACCCGATTACAATGTTGAAGTTATTTACTTAAAGCGTTCTAATTTAATTCCAGGTCGCGTCCTGCGCGTGCACTACCCGTCCCATGCTTATGGCCCAGGAGGCTTTGGACCTACTATTCGGATGATTCTAGACTTTACTTAGGTTGGTCAAAAATGATAAATCTAAGAGACATTCAAAACATGTAGGACTGCACATAAAGACAATAAATGGCTCAAGTTGGCCTCCACATATAAGCAACAAATACACGCGAGCAAGTTCATGTTATAGGCAGTAGATAAATTTCAGAATTAAGATGAATTAAAGTCCTTAAGTCCTATAAACATGCTCCTATGTGATCTTGGATTCAAACATGCATATGTGACATTGTTGCTTCTAGCGGCCTAGATGAGGAAGCAGTAAACCATTTGCTGTTAACACGGGTTTTAGATACCAGTTTTAGAAAGGTAACATTGTCCTACATACATGATATCTAATAGTGGCATAGTTAAGCAAATAAAAATAGTTCTGGGAACCCAGCCTTGACAAGGAGATAAACACTTTTAAGAGAATGATAGTATCCTATAGGCAGGATCTCTAACAATTGAAAATCGGACCTTGATTTTATAACACTTCACCTGTATGAGCAGGTTATCTGGGCGGAGTAATAACAATAACAATAGCCAATTGATTAGTCAAGGTCCTATAGGCATGACTTCTAGGTGAAAATAGAACATAAGCTGATGAGATCCTATAGGCAGGGTATCTAATGAATATGCTATAATAATACAAATCGAAAGAAAGTTCACTGGCATTTATTTCCTGTATGTTGTCTAGTAGCACATAACAATAGAATAAATAAAGGGTATACATCAGTGCTTTGATGGTAGACAAGTTATGTGAGTGTGCGAGTTTCCTAAAGGCATGATTTCTACTAGTGGAAGTAAAATGGCATATACAACAAGTCGGATAACAAGTAAATCACATGAATCCTATGGGCATGTTTTCTACCCTTGCATGCAAATATCAGAGTGTACCCGTTCCTCAGTTTCACTATCACCCCAATTGTTCATTACAGAGTTATTACAGACCCAACGAGAAACGTAATTATAAAATATTATACAAGAAATTACAGTAGGACACAACGGCCCCAAAAGGAAATACTCATCATTGTCTGGGCCTTCAACAACTCTCACATAGCATACCCAGATTCCCAACAGGGAACTATATTCATCAGCACAACCCAGAAACCATAGGAGAACTCAAGCCAAGCCAAACATCCTTAGATTGACCAATATTACCCAACCAATTTACATATTCAGTAGACAGTAGGAAGAAAGAGCTGAGTGTCAGAGATAGCTCAGGTCTGAGTAGTAAAGAGAGTGGTAAGAAGACCCCAAATCCTAATGTGTTAGAGTTCACAAGGGTCTCAAATGGACCTCGAGCAGTGCTCACACTAGGGTGGTCAATAGAGAAGTCTTAGTGGCCTTGGTTTTCAGCCGGCCAAGAGTGATATATTTAGAATAGTGTAGGTAACAAATGAGAGTGAGGGAACAGTGATTAAGAGGACAGAATTTGAAGAGGTGTATTTGTATTTTAGAAAGCAGACATGGCAGGGGTGACATACAAGCAAAGAGAAACAACAAAACTCAAAGAGCAGGTTGTTATCACAAATTCAAACACTTAGCATATTGGGCAAAAAATATTTTTTGTGAAAGACAAGGGCATCAAGTTTCTAAGATTACAAAATCGACATACAAAGGTGCATAATACCAAACAAGTCTGAAGTAGAGCATTAACTTAAATTATTAGAACTTAGGGGACCAAATCATGTTAAGTACCCATCACAATATCAAAAGACATGCATGTTAACTTACATCATGAAGCAAAATAGTATCAAACATGGTAAGGAAACACAAGTTGAGATAGATACTCTAAAGGTTCAAATAATCACTAAAGGATATGAGATTCAGCAAACAAGGACATAACAAAGTGTCAAAACTAGCATGGGAGCGGATCATAGTTAACAGTGAACATATTACAGATGCACATTAATCATTATAGGAATGCAGGACAAAGTAGGAAAAACAAACTCATGTCAAACAACAAATATAGACATTCAGGTATCAACACATTAAGCTTAAGAGGGTCTAAATTATTCAGGTGAAGCATATTCAAATAACATATCTCAGAACTGGCAGCTTTATTTAAAATTAAATGCTAAAGAAGTTCAAACAAGTGCAAAAACTAACAAGGCTGCACACAGAAGTAGCCCAGAACACATTAGGTCACGAATTTCAGAGGTAAGAATATGCAAATCGTGAACACAAAAGAACAAAATTGTAAAAGCTAAAAGACTTACTAGTTATCAGTTGACAAAAAAAGATACCAAGAAAGAACCAACTCCACAATACTCTGAATATCAATCAAAGAGCGAGAACCTAGAATCTTAGTGCGTTAGAGTTCCCAAGGGCTTCGATTAAACCCAGGGCAGTGCTCGCACCAAGAAAAGTTGAAAAATCGAAATCCAGCAGCCTTGGCTTTCAGCCGGCCGAGAATCAGAGTATAGAACAAGAGAATAAGAGAACAATAGAGTAATAGCTTTGATGTTTTAGTGAATCTGGGTGATTAAAAGTCTGTCTTAAAGGGAAATATGGAGGGGTTTATATAGTAGAAGGAATCAAGCGAACAAACAAGAAAAATAATCAATCAAACATAAATATGAAAAGAAAGTACCACATGCTATCAGTAATGGAACAGGTAAAAGGAAATGTATAAAATTACGAACCCTAATTCGACAGAAATCAAAGATTGACCAAAAATCTTGGCTAATCGGACTCAATATAGCCTGGCCATGATGCATATGGACGAGATATCGTTCAGATTTAGGCGATTGACGTTGAACGGTTTAGAATCTGAGAGGTAGTACTTGCTATATTTAGGAAAGTACTAATTGATACCATGAAGAAACACCAAGTAGCAGAGGAACACTAATATGGTAAGTAAACAATGGGAGAATCACATAGCTAACGGGATTAGAAAGGGGGATTGGTGAAGGGCGACGATTAGGGATCTTCAGAGAGAGGCGAGGCAGAGAGAATTTAGAGGCAGCGGGTGATGGGATAATGGGATAAGGGTTTAGGTTTAATGGATAAGTGGCTTGTGAGTCGGTGATCTCTGATATCAACGACCAAGATTGAAGGAAGATGGGGAGGGTCATACAAAACGGGTCCCGACTAGGTCATTTTTAAAAAAAAGGTCATTTGGCTTTGGGCTGGGGTTCTGGGCTAAGGTGTTGGTCCAGAAAATCACTCAAAAATTAGGCCTGCCTTTTAAACACATATAATTTAGCAAAATAATTTATAAACATAATTAGTAAATGAGTAAAAATTATTTTATGCACTAAAAGGATTAAAAATATATTTAGCATTATAAAAATATAAAATGCTATTTTTGGCACAAATAGTATAAATAAGGAGCATTTGTACATGAGTATAGGCTATTATTGCAATATTAGATAAATAACTCAAAAATGCTAATGTAATTATATAAAATGAAGTAAAAATATTTAAAACATGTATTATATGTGCAAATGATAATTTTAGGTAACTATGTCATCACAAAAATAATTTGAATGAGTAATTAATAATTATTCAAGAAATTTAAATACAGAAAAATCAATCTTAAAGCTATAACATTATAGAAAATTATAGAAAATGCTTGTAAAAATTTGTAAACTAAATAATGATGCAAACAATGATGTTTTAAAAGTATATATATTCTTTAAAAAATATGATGGCAAAATTGGGTATCAACAGGTACAATGAGCGGTGGGGAACTGGAATAGAAGGATCAAGGTTGCGGCTCGATTCTGACAGAAATGTCACGAGTTCGAGAAGCGGCAGAGATTTAAGATGTTCAGAGGAGGCGGTCACTATTTTGGTGTCGTTGGAGAATGTTGTGTTATGTGGAAGAGGCTTTCGTGTTTTGATTTGTGGATTTTAATTAGCATTACAGAAATAGCATGGCCGGCGTCTATTGATGTTCAGATTTTACTACCTGGTGCGGAAGGTTGTAGGAGTATCTCCCATAGGATGATCACATAATTGTGACGTGTCAGTCATTTAAGTGGTAAGGGTTAAAATCAGGCATGAAGATTCTGGTATTGTCGCTAGTTGGAGAGTTATATTTGAGAGACACTTTGTTCCCTTGGTTTCGGCCTGTGGAAGTTTGTCCTTGGTCTAATGGCAGATCGTATGTATCATGGATAGGGTCATTGTGGATCTTTGGAAGATTATTGACCTAGTTTGGGATGATCGGAATCGACTTAGAGGTCCGTGGGTAGGCCTAATAGGAATGTATGTTTTACACCAGATCAGATATGCTTATTCACCATAGCATGGCTCATGGATGAGTTTTTGGATGTGGTGGATGCTATTCGTGTCCTTGTCTATTTCATATGTTACTCTTTTATGCCATGTGGGTTGTAAGGCGGCTTGATTTTTATTCACGCGTGTGTTGTGATCCTGCGTAGTCTTGTGGTGTTATATGAGTGAGATGGCTTTCAAGATACTGATTTGTTTATTGCACTTTAGTCGTGCTTGGGCCTGTGTAGTGTACGATGCTATCCATCTCCCCAGGGTTATATTTATGCACTCGACGTGTTTGTGGTTATTATATGTGTGTCTAGTGGGTATGAGCATTTTGGCTTGACGGGTATCATGTGTGGATCGGATTGCATGCCGCAACAGTGAGATGTTGAGTACGGTTCCTTAGACTATTTTGTGTATTTTACTTCTCATATGTGGAATAGGTTCATAGCACTTGTTTTGTTGTTTTATTCATTACACGGATTGGATAGTTCTGTACTCGGTTTCGCTTTTCTTATTTGGCATATTCGAGTTATGTGTTGGTTGCGTATTGATGGCATCGTATGAGATTTTATACGGTGTTTGAGGTGGTTTATTATTCGAGCAGATTGTACCGGGTAAGATGAGGTTGATGAACCTGAAATCAGCGCAATCAGACTTATATGATATATATTGGAGGGAAAATGTCACTGATCAGTACGAAAAATAGTAATGGTTCTTTTTTAGTGGAGGAACTCCATGAGTTATTGATTTGGGTGGTTATGATATTTCGTATGTCTCTATTATCATCATAGTGTTTCTCGAGTTGGAACAAGGCTTGTATGTCTCATGGGATATGTATTACGGGCACCGGCTTCGCGAATTTGCAGCTATTGTGGTTTGATGATGTTATTATAGGCATATGAGTTATGTAGTGCATCGTGTGATTGCGACTTGGGTGTATTTGTATGTTTAGGTATAGCTTGTGGAGGTTGATACAGTGTATGTATGCTAGAATCGGACCTTGTAAAGAATTTCGGATGTTGGAATTTGGTTCTAAGGCTTGTGGGCTAAGGTAGGAGGACGGATTTTCTGTTTGGGTTGATCTAATATGCTCGTTTGGATCGGGATGGCACGGAAAGGTGCACGAGGTGTTATACAATGATATTTGGCAACTTTGGAGCGATTCTTGGCACGTTCAAGGACGAACGTATGTTTAAGTAGGGGAGAATGTAATGTCCCGACCGGTTGTTTTGAGCTCTAGCAAGTCGTTCAGCGATTTGAGGCCTTGAGTAGCTTCACTTCTGGTATTATGACTTGCACGTGTAGTCGGATATTAATTTTGGGAAGTTCGCAGTTGATTTGGAAGGATAATTCTTAATTCAGAAGCTTTAAGTTGAAAAAGTTGATTAAGGTTTGACCTTTGAGTAAACGATATCAAAATCGAGATTTGAAAGTTTCAATAGGTTCATATGATGATTTTGGACTTGGGCGTATGTTTGTATCAAGTTTCGGGTGGATTGGGAGCGTTTTGGGGCTTACTGTAGAAAGTTGACATTTTTAAGGTTTTATAATTTTCTAAGTTTGATATGAAGTAGACTTTGGTGTTATCGATGTCCGTTTGGGATTCCGAGCCTTGGAATAGGTTCATATTGTGATATTTGGCTTGTAAGTAAAATGCGTCATACCAGAATGACTAAGTGTGATCTGGACACGTTCGGCGAATTTTCAATGTTTGATAGTCAAGAGAAGATTTTGATCGTCGATTCGTGGTTTTGATGTTATTCGTGGCGTTTCGAACTTTTGGACAAGTTTACATAGGGTATATAAACTTGTTAGAATAATTGGACGGGGTTCCTCGGAGCTCATGTGATTTTTGGGGTGGTTTCAGACTACTCTTAGGCCTTTTGAACTGTTTTTAACTGATGTCAGAGGTGTTAATCGCGATCGCGAAGGTCTGGGCCAAGATCGCGAAGAGCAAAATATTGTCCAGGGCTTGTGAATCGCGATCGCGGAAGGTATGGTCGCGGTCGCTTACAAGGAATTTTTACTATCAGTGGTCTGACTTGAGGAACTTATATCTTGCAATCTATAAGAAATTTAAAGATGATCCAAAAACATATTGTAGCCCTTTGAATCTATTTCCCATAAAAACTCACCATTTGTCATTTGAAATTTTGTAGAGAAAGTTAAGGCCATTAAATTGACGGGTGTCTATGAAGAGGAAAACCAAATTTGTGCATCGCGATCGCGGGGCTTCTTGGCCGCTATCGGAATGAAGAAAATGATACTGAAATATCTTTTAACCACGGTCACGTGGCTAATGACCGCTAGAGCCGTCAAAATGGGCTTGGCCCTTGAAGCCAGCCCGCTACTTGGGTAGGGTTGGGCTAAAAGTTTTTTAGGCCATTTAAAATTGAGGCTTATAAGCGTGGCGCAGTCAACCCACTGGCCCTTGAGGCTTGACCGAGGCTGGGTCGGGCCGGGCCGTGGGCCGAAAATTAATTAAATTCAAATTAATTACTATTAAATATTTAATATTTAAAAAGAGTAAAAACTAAAAAAACTATTAACTATAATCCCCATTCCCCAGCCTCAGATTGCTCATTTACCCTGCCATATCAACTAGAATTTAGATTTTTGACATGCATGTCATATGACAAAATTAGTTTTTCTTTTGCTTAATTAATAACGAACTCGAAAAGTCTTAGGTGGCTAATAAAATCTTTTTTCAAAAGAAAATATTACTTTAAGTGGCCAATGATAAGTTTGGATTACTTTAATATATTCTTAATATTTAAACTGCTCTTCAGTATAGAAAAAGATCAAATTTAAATATACAAAAAACAAATTGACAACTAGCAAATTTAAGGAATTTTAATAATTTTATGGACTATAATGATGAAATCAACAAATGATGTTAATCCTAAATAAACAAACCTCAGTATATAAACTTATTGAAACAATCCCCGAGTCTGAGGAAAATGAAAGAAAAGTATTAAGAAAATATTTATATAACTTTAAAAAAGAAGAGCAAGAGATATAGAGAATCTGCATTGCAATTACAAGATTCCTCGTCAAATATCAAGCTTTTTGTATGCTCTAAGAAAACAGAAGTTGTTTACATGATTAATCGACTATGTCACAAAACAATATTTAAGTATTTAAAGAAATCTTTTTTTCTAAAACAATTTGAAGGTCCGGCCCGCCCTAGCCCTCGGCCCTCTTTGGGTTGGGTTGGGCTGGCCATTTTAAGGCCCATTCATATGGCGGGCTGGCCCGTCCTAGCACACCAAATTTAAAAGCCCACAAGGCTTT
The DNA here is from genome assembly GCA_000715115.1 of Nicotiana otophora. NCBI lineage: Eukaryota > Viridiplantae > Streptophyta > Magnoliopsida > Solanales > Solanaceae > Nicotiana > Nicotiana otophora. The sequence goes on along the minus strand of AWOL01S0016583.1, from coordinate 38,144 downwards.
GGCTGGGCTGGCCCGTTTTGACATTTCTAATGACCGCGATCGCTAAGAAGGAGGCATGACAGGTGTATTAAACATCCAATTTTGGGATTTTGAGTTCATTTCTTCACTTTTATGTTCTTGGAGCTAGGGTGCTTATCGGACGGATCGGGCAGATAATCACGCTTAACGGTTCAGCTTATCGATTGTCGGATTATAAATGTAGTAATCCGCTAGCCATCCAATAAGATAACGGGCGGATTGGTATCGGATTAACGATTATCGGGCAGTGAACGGGCGATTTATCAGCTAAATCAAATAAAAAATATGGAACAATACTAGCCTTGTAAATACCAAACGGCCAAACCTGATAAAGTGACTCGACTATAAGTTCTATCCCCTCTTTAGTTTACTAGGCTTGTTAACATCTGTTGTTACATGATAGAATTTGTTAACACTTTGTAGTTTGTACGACACTTATTATAAGTATTTCTTTTGGTTGCATAGCTATCATGTTTCATATCAGAAAAGGAAAAAGACAGAAAACTGGTCAAACTGACTGAAAACATAAAAACAATCGGAATCTACTACACCTACAAAACTTGACTGAAAACTTGAAGGCATTTTCAGATTTATTTTCTGATAATACTCCTGTAACTTCTGTTGATCCCATATAAAAATATAAATATAAAACATTTTAATAGGTTAATGGTTTATCCAATAAGAAAATTGAGTAATCCGCCCTCAAACCGTTAAGTCGTTAATTATAAAATCTCAATCCGTTCATCAATCATTACCCCGATAACCCGATACCAATAAGCCAATAGGCCATCGGTTTGGTTCGGTTAACAGTTACTGTTCGGTTTTGAATAACCCTACTTGGAGCACATGTAGGGAAATTTGGGGTGATTCTTGAAGACCATTTTTGTCATATAACATAAGATAAGTGATTCCTACTCATTGTAGTTAACTACATGGATTATATATGAATTTTAACATGAAGATTGGTAGAAATTGTGGCATTTTAGAAGAAATCCCATAAGTAGTATTTTTGGATTTTGACCATAAAATTAGATATGGAATTGGAAGTAAATTATATATTTGAGTTCGTGGTGATATAGGTAATATTTATCTTCTAGAAATTTTGGAATCTGGGTACGTGGGCCCGGAGTTAACTTTGTTGACTTTTTGAGTAGAGTTGGGAATTGCTATAAATTATTAAATTACGAGTATTGGAGTGTATTTTGATTGGGTTGTACACTGTTTGATTAGTTTCGGATCGTTTGGAATCGGTTTGAGGTGTTAGAGAGGCGTTGGAGCCAGTTATTGAATTCCGGTGCGAGGTAAGTCTCCTGTCTAGCCATGAAAGGGGGAATATACCTCGTAGATGCTATATTTGCTATGTGTTTCATGTTGTGGGAGTTACGCACGTATGCAGTGTCGAGTGTCCGTGCGTTTGTTAGAATATTTGTTTAGGTTCGGGTAGACTTAGACTCACGCCATGCTTTAATCGTAATATTTGAGTAAATCTTGCATATTTAACTGCTTTAATTCAAATTTTTTTCTGAGACGAAACTTGCGTAAATTATCGGACTTGTGATTCTAGATACTTGGCAAGCTACTTGATTAGTAGTAGAGATTATACTTCCTTTTACAGATTGCTCTTATGTTGTACAAATTTGTCATAAAGATTCTAAAATCTCATAACTCACACATATATTCGTGAGTGTGGCTAGTGACCCGTCAAGTCTCACTATTCCTATGGGATCAGGATGAACGCCTCAGCAATACTATTATGGATCGGGTCGTACGACCTCGACAATATTATGAGATGCATCTATGGTTTGCGCAGGTCGACCCTCGGTAGTGTACACGATTATGGGATAGGTATGAATGACCTCAACAGGGATCGAGCCGTTCACCATGGCAGGAACTCAGGCCATTATTCTTACGGGACTGGGCTGCTCGCCTCGGCAGAATTATGTGTAATACCTGATATGAAGTTAGTGTACTCGTGAGTTTTCCTAATTTGAGATGTGATTGTTTATTTGGTATTGACTATTATTTATTCCATCCGAGGATGTATCCAGTAGTTGAGGACCTCATGTTTATTCTCTTGTTGAGGACAATATTATGCGCTTATATCTGTTTCGTTGCTTTTACTTGCTATGCTTCATCCATGCCTAATTTTAGTATACATGATTTATTGGACCACTAGTAAGTGTAGATGTAGACCCCTCATCACTAATTCTTCGGGGTTAGGCTAGATATTTACTAGGTACGCGTTGATTTACGTATTCATGCTATACTTCTGCACTGATTGTGTAGGTACTGAAACATATACATTTGGTGGTCATCTTGGCACGTAGGCACAGTTGTTGAGGGGACTTTATGGTGAGTTGCAGTCCATGTTACGATCCGCAGCGCACAGAGTCTCCATCATATTCATTTATTTTATCCTATCTATTTTATATTCCAGACATATGTTGTAGTAGTGTTGTATTGTTCCAGTAGATGCTCATGCACCTTTGACACCGAATTTTAGGAATTCTTAGTAGATGTTTATGGTATTTATCTAGTATTGTCACCCTTTCCTTTATGTTTTTATTTACGCTCTATATCTCCATGTTTTACTATGCCTAATTTTCTTTCATTAATAAAACCCACAATTTCAAAAACAATAAAATGAATAACTAAGTTGTTAGTTCACCGTTATCTTGCCTAACGACGATGTTGGGTACCATCATGACCTATAGTGGGAATTAGGTCATGATAGTTTGATACCAGAGCACTAGGTTTACTTAGGTCTCACAAGCCATGAGCAAGTCTAATAGAGTCTTGCGGATCGGTACGAAAACATCTATACTTAACTTCGAGAGGCTACAAGGCTGTTAGGAGAATTTTCTTTTCTTGATTCCTTGTCGTGCGAAGTGATTTCGGTTGAAGCCTATGTCATCATTACTTTCCTACCCATTCATACACGATGTCAAACATTCAATATTAGCTGGATACCGATGAGTTGTGGAGATGCTAAAGGTATGATGCAGGATGTTTTACACTGCGTATACGGGCGGACTATTATTGTCGCTTTTTGGAGGGATGTTCTATTGTTTCAGCCTAGTGTTAGTATTTCCCAAGGTTTCAAGGCTATACTTAATGTAATGTGATGTTCATGCGTTGTTATCGCGCAATAGTGGTGGAATTGGCAGGGTGTTTACTTATGTGTTGCGGCAGTGAGTGCTTCAGGGGAAGGATTATTCAGTTCGTGATTGGAAGATTAAGTATTAAATTCCAGTGCCGGAGAGGTAATTGGGGCTATAGGTGTTCAGGCCCTGGCTGATGGAGTAGCGAGATTTGATATCTCCAAATTTGGTGGAATTCTTGTCTATGTTATCGTGTCGTCGTCCTTGTTTGAGTGCATTAAGGATCGTCAGTATGATGGTCTTCATTTATTTGCCTTTGGGGCACCGTGTTGTGAAATGGTATCTAAAGAAAGGTTATCAGAGATAGCGGTGTGTGGCGACTTCAGGGTCAAACCGGTATTCCCAGTGTTGATGGCTCGAAGGAAATGATCTTTAAGGAGTCTTAGAGTTGACGGCGTTCCAATTGTTCGGGTGCTATAGAGATGGATCATGACATGTGGCGGCATTATTAGTAGCGGAAGATGGGACATTTTTGGATATGTATTGTGGTGGTGGTTGAATTATTAGCAAGTCAATTATGAAAAACAAAGGTCGAGTAATTTGCTTAGGAAGATGGTTTAAGCGGAGTGGGAGTGGCAGCGTATTGTATGAATTCTGTGGTAGGATAGCCACATGCTTTGAGAAAGTTTAGAGCAATTTCGGTCACGGTGGACAAATGACTAAGTCAGTGTATTTCAATTAGAGTGGTGACTTCTGTACTTAGGAAGTTCGAATGTGACGAAAGAGTTTGCTTAGAATGTAGAGGAACGTGAATGCTTGATTATCATTTCGGGATGACTTCGAGTTTTGAATGCATTATTGAATTTTCAGTTGATGTTAATGGAAATGAATGAACTCTTAGAGCTGGTGGGCGAGTGTGGGTTAGGAGGATTAACTAATTTCATGGTAGTTTCAACCAGGGCAACGTCATTGGAAGCTGTCGATATGGGGTTACATAGGTGGGCTATCTCATGTGAGAATGTTATGGGTTGCGTGATTTATGGTAAAGTTCCTATGAAGAGTTCTACCTTCTATGCAATGAGGTGCATGTACTACGATGTGGGCTTGGATTGCTTGAAGAATATGATGCGACTATCAGAAGGTCGAGTGTGCATTTGTGGCTGATAATTTGGGATGTTTTATGAAATGTTTAACAAGAACTTGCGAGAAATTTGATTGGGTAACAGTGTGGGATCATGGTAGCTAGGAGGAGGAGTCATTGTGCATCTTTGGGTTTGCGATTGTGGCTTACAGCTATGTGGGGGAGCCTACGATTGGGTCATGTGGTTATGTATCTTTGCAGTTTCTGGTTATCAGTACGTTGGTGAGATTAGTTGTGACTATAGGGAAGAAAACATTAGGGGTAATTCGAGTAGGGAATTTGATGGATGTAATGTACAAGGGAAAGGATTCATCCGATCTCTTCTTTGGAGTATTCGTGTGCTAATGGAGCACTAGTTGTTTGGTTAGATAATCGGGACTAGATTAGAGTGGGCGACTCTCAATAATAGTTCTAGTGGATTCGATAATTATGGTGTGGTGCCTAAGGATTTTCGGATTCGTTATATGGCTAAAGATTGTTTTTTGCAGCATAGGGTGAAAGGTATTTGTAGTATTTCTATGTTATCATCGGGTCTATTATACTATGTTTGAGGGATGGAAGAAATAGTTTCGGGTTTGCAAGAGGTCTCATCGGAATGGGTATAGAAGTTGGAAGTACTATTCAGCACATGAAAGGGTATAAAATGACTTAAAGGTATTGAGACGATGTGGTCTCGTAATTTTGGGTTACTCGGGATGAGTGTTGATTGAGGTCCGTTATGGGTTTGAAAAGAGGTATTACTTCGAAGGCAAGTCAAGAGTTAATAGGGTGAAGATGAGTCAGTTTATAGTGGTTTGGATCAGCATGGTTAAGGAAATGATTGGTTCCATCGGTGTGGTAAGGCTATACAGACGTACGTGGCTACACTTGCGGTCTTGGCAGTATCCATAATTTGATTGATTTGGAGATATTTAATTCTGATGGTTTTGTTATGTGTAAATGGGCCCCAAAAGAATTATGGCGGTTTAAGCCACGACTTGAGGTTTATGTTTTCTGCGGTTATGGGCATCTGGCTGCGTGATGCAGTTTTTCTTTCTGAAACGAGTTAAGTGAAGGGTTTTAGCCGATATGGTGTTGGTTCTACTGGTAGTTCAGTATCTATGATGGAATTCTTGTACTCCCATGTAGCACCACGATGGATGTAATGAGTGGTGAAGAACTGGAATTGAAAGATCAAGGTTGCGGCTCGATTTTGACATGGATGTCACGAGTTCGAGAAGCGGCAGAGATATAAGATGTTCAGAGGAGGCGGTCACTATTTTGGTGTCGTTGGAGAATGTTGTGTTATGTGGAAGAGGCTTTCGTGTTTTGATTTGTGGATTTTAATTAGCATTACAGAAATAGCATGGCCGGCGTCTATTGATGTTCAGATTTTACTACCTGGTGCGGAAGGTTGTAGGAGTATCTCCCATAGGATGATCACATAATTGTGACGTGTCAGTCATTTAAGTGGTAAGGGTTAAAATCAGGCATGAAGATTCTGGTATTGTCGCTAGTTGGAGAGTTATATTTGAGAGACACTCTGTTCCCTTGGTTACGTCTTGTGAAAGTTTGTTCTTGGTCTAATAGTCGATCGTATATGTCATGGATAGGGTCATTGTGGATCTTTGTAAGGTTATTGAACTATTTTGGGATGATCGAAATCAGCTTTGAGGTCTGTGTGTAGGCCTAGTGGGAATGTATGTTCTACACCAGATCAAATATGCTTATGCACCATAGCATGGCTCATGGATGAGTTTTCGACCGTGGTGGATGCTATTCATGCCCTTGTCTATTTCATGTGTTACTCTTTTATGCCATGTGGGTTGTGAGGCGGTTTGATTTTTATTCATGCGTATGTTGTGATCCTGTGTAGCCTTGTGGTGTTATATGAGCGAGGTGGCTTTCAAGATGCTGATTTGTTTATTGCACCTTAGTCATGCTTGGGCCTGTGTAGCGCACGATGATATCCGTCTCCCCAGGGTTATATTTATACACTCGGCGTGTTTGTGGTTATTATACGTGCGTCTATTGGTATCGGCATTTTGGCTTGATGGGTATCATGTATGGATCGGATTGCTCGCCGCAACAGTGAGATGTTGAGTACGGTTCCTTATACTATTTTATGTGTTTTACTTCTCATATGCGGAATAGGTTTATAGCACTTGTTTGGTTGTTTTATTCATTACTTGTGCTGGATAGTTCTGTACTCGGGTTTGCTTTCCTTGTTGGGCATATTCCAGTTGTGGGTTGTTGGCGCATTGATGGCATCGTATGAGATTTTGGACGATTTTTGAGGTGGCTTATTACTCGAGCAACTTGTACTAGGTGAGACGAGGTTGATGGACCTGAAATCAGTACAATCGGATTTATATGATATATGTTGGAGGGAAAATGTCACTAATCAGTTCGAAAAATGGTAATTGTTCCTTTTGAGCGGAGGAACTCCATGAGTTATTGATTTGACCAGTGGTTATGATATTTTGTATGTCTCTCTCATTATCACAATGTTTCTAGGGTTGGGATAGGGCTTGTATGTCTCATGGGATATGTATTACGGGCATCGGGTTCGCGAATTTGCAGCTATTGTTGTTGGAGGATATTATTATAGGCATATGAGTTATACAGTGCATCGTGTGATTGTGACTTGGGTGTATATGTATGTTAAGGTACAGCTTGTGGAGGTGGATATAGTGTATGTATGCTAGAATCGGACCTTGTAAAGAATTTCGGATGTTGGAATTTAGTTCTAAGGCTTGTGGGCTAAGGTAGCAGGACAAATTTTCTTTCTGGGTTGAGCTAATGTACTCATTTGGATCATGATGGCACGGATATGTTGATTGTAGGCTATACTCTCATGTTTTAGTCGATTATTACATTTCAATTTACTGCACTTTCATTGAGTTTGAGCTTTAAATGCTAGTGTTTTACACTGATTATGTATTTTATGCTTTGTAGGAGTGTTTTCGAGCTATGTAGATGCTATGGAATTAATTTGAGTGATTTGGAGCTTTGAAGTCTGAGTAAAAGCCCAAGGGATTAAGCGGGGATCACGTTCGGGGAGTCGAACACCACGTCTGGATGTTAAAATCGAAGCAAAAACCCGGACTCTGAGAAAAGTGTACAACCGCGGTGCGTGGGGTGGTGCGTGGCACGCCGTGCCTGTACAAATATCCAGAAGTCTGTCAGAACAAGCTCTCTGAACTTCCCCACTAATGCCTCGCATGGCGCGTCGCCCCGTGCGGCACGCCTATGCAATATTTACAGAGTATTCTCTTATTTCGTGCAGGAGAAGGTGTTTTCGTATGGGCCCGACCCTACTTAGTATAAATACATGTAAAAATATTATTTTATGGACTTTTGACACATCTTAGACCTAAGTAAGCCAAGGAGGAGGCGGAGAAGCAAAAGCTCAAGGATTTCATCATTCAATCCTCACTCAAAACAAGGGTTTGGATTGTTTTATGTTTTTTCTTTAACTTAAACATTGTTATGATGAATTAATCCATATCCATGGAATAGTTATCTTTAGGGTTTGATGGATTTGGTGTATTGATACTTGTTTGTGGATAATTAACGCTAGTTTTATGTATTGAATCGTTTTGGATGTTTTAACTGTTGCATCTATATTTACTTGTTCGTGTAATCGAGAGAGACATAACTTGTGATATTGTTGCATTATATTTCATTGTTTGAAGTCATTAAATCTTCTTAGTAATCAGAAAAGGCTAGTTGAATTGTTGATTAAACTTAGTTTGGAGGATAATCGAGAGAGGTTCTTCTAAAGACCAATCCACTACGAATTCTTGCATATCTTTACGTGCTTAAAATAGGTTCATCTTGTGAGGTTGAGACTTAATCGAGAGAGAAGTTTCTATTAATCAATTGAACTAATAATCAAGTGAATTCGAGAGACCCACTTGAATATTATAAGTGAATTATCTAGAGTTTAATCCCAAACATTTATCTTGTATCTATCCTATCAACCCTATCTTCTCCCAATTGATAACTTCCTTTTCTTAATACTTGCGTTGATTGTCATTAGTCAATTAGCTTAGACTCTTAGTTAATTTTAGTTTAAATCACATAAATCTCAATTGTTGATCATCCTAGATATCAATATAGATACAAACTACGATAATACTGTTTAACTCTAATCCCTATGGATACGATATTTTAATTTACTATATTCGACTAGCGGGCATATTTTAGTGTGTGTGCTTTAAGCTCGTCAAAGGTGCACAAGGTGTTATATAGTGAGTTTTGGCAACTTTGGAGTGATTCTTGGANTAATCCCTATGGATACGATATTTTAATTTACTATATTCGACTAGCGGGCATATTTTAGTGTGTGCTTTAAGCTCGTCAAAGGTGCACAAGGTGTTATATAGTGAGTTTTGGCAACTTTGGAGTGATTCTTGGCGCGTTCAAGGACGAATGCATATTTAAGTAGGGGAGAATGTAATGACCTGACCGGTTATTTTGAGCTCTAGCACGTCGTTCGGTGGTTTGAGGCGTTGAGTAGCTTCACTTCAGGTATTATGACTTGCACGTGTAGTCGGATTTGAATTTTGGGAAGTTCGAAGTTGATTTGGAAGGATAATTCTCAATTCATAAGCTTTAAGTTGAAAGAGTTGACCAAGGCTTGACCTTTGAGTAAATGACATCGGAATCGAGATTTGAAGATTCCAATAGGTTCGTATGATAATTTTGGACCCGGCGTATATTTAGATCGAGTTTTGGGTGGACCGGAAGCGTTTCGACGCTTATTGTGGAAAGTTGTCATTTTGAAGATTTTAGAATTTTCTAAGTTTGATATGAAGTAGATTTTGGTGTTATCGATGTTCATTTGGGATTCCGAGCCTTGCAATAGGTTCATATTGTGATTTTGACTTGTATGTAAAGTGCATCATTTCGGAATATCTAAGTGTGATCCGGACACGTTCGACCAAGTTTCGATGTTTGAAAGTCAAGAGAAGATTTTGATCGTCGATTCATGGTTTTGGTGTTATTCGTGGCATTTCGAACCTTTGGGCAAGTTTACATAGGGTATATAAACTTGTTAGAATGATTGGACGAGGTTCCTCAGAGCTCGTGTGAGTTTTGAGGTGGTTTCGGACCACTTTTAGGCCTTTTTGAACAGCTATTAAGTGATGTAAGGGGTGCTAATCGCGATCGGGAATGTCTGGGCGATGATCGTGAAGAGAAAAATTACAGTCCAGGCCTTGTGAATCGCGATCGCAGAAGGTATGGTTGCGATCGCATACAAGGAATTTTTATTGTCAGTGGTCTTAATTCAGGAACTTATATCTTGCAATCTATAAGGAATTTAAAGATGATCCAAAACAAAAATTGTAGCCCTTTGAATCTAGTTTCCATAAAAGCAAAACCATTTGTCATTTAAAATTTTGTACAGAAAGTTAAGGCCATTAAATTGAAGGGTGTCTATGAGAGGAAAACCAAATTTGTGCATCGCGATCGCGAGGCTTCTTGGCCGCGATCGTGATGAAGAAAATAATTCTGAAATAAATTTTAACCACGATCACGTGACTAATGATCGCGATCGCGAAGAAGGAGGCGTGGCAGGTGTATTAAACAAACAATTTCGGGATTTTGAGTTCATTTCTTCACTTTTAAGTTCTTGGAGCACATGTAGGCGATTTGGGGTGATTTGTGAAGACCAATTTTTCCGTATATCATAAAGTAAGTGATTCCTACTCATTGTTAGTTAAATGCATGGATTATATATGAATTTTAACATGAAAATTAGTAGCAATTGTGAGATTTTAGAAGAAAACCCAGAAGTGGTATTTTTAGAATTTGTTCACAAAATTGGATATGTAATTGGAAGTAAATTATATATTTGGGTTCGAGGTATTATGGGTAATGTTTATCTTCGAGAATTTTTGTAATCGAGTACATGGGCTCGGAGTTAACTTTGTTGACTTCATGTGTGGGAGCTACACACGTATGTGGTGTCGATTGTCTGTGCGTATGCTAGAACTTCTATTTAGGTTTGGGTAGACTTAGACTCACGCCATGCTTTGATTGTAATATTTGAGTAAATCTTGCATGTTTAACTGCTTTAATTCACATTTTTGTCTGAGACAAGACTTGCATAAATTATCGAACTTATGATTCTAGATACTTGGCGGCTACTTGATTAGTAGTAGAGATTATACTTCCTTTTACGGATTGCTCTTGTGTTGTACAAATTTGTCAGAAAGATTCTAAAATCTCATAACTCACACATATATTCGTGAGTGTGGCTAGTGACCCGTCAAGTTTCACTATTCCTATGGGATCGGGATGAATGCCTCAGCAATACTATTATGGATCGGGTCGTACGACCTTGACAATATTATGAGATGCATCTATGGTTTGCGCCGGTCGACCCTCGGTAGTGTACACGATTATGGGATCAGGATGAACGACCTCAGTAGGGATCGAGCCATATGCCACAAACATGAACTCGTGCCATTACTCTTACGGGACAAGGCTGCTCGCCTCGGATGAATCGTGCGTAATACCTGATATGAAGTCAGTGTACTCGTGAGTTTTCCTGATTTGAGATGTGACTGTTTACTTGGTATTGACTATTATTTATTCCCTCTGAGGAAGTATTCGGTAGTTGAGGACCTCGTGTTTATTCTCTTGTTGAGGACAGTATTATTCTCTTATATCTGTTTCATTGTTTTCACTTGCTATGTTTAATCTATGCCACTTTTTAGTATATATGATTTATTGGACCACTAGTAAGTATCGATGTTGACCCCTCGTCACTACTTCTTCGGGGTTAGGCTAGATACTTAGTGGGTATGCGTTGGTTTACATACTCATGTTACACTTCTGCACTGATTGTGCAGGTACTGAGACGTATACATTTGGTGGTCATCTTGGCGCATAGGCGTAGCTGCTGAGGGGATTTTATGATGAGCTGCAGTCCATGTTACGATCTACAGCACACGTAATCTCCATCATATTTATTTATTTTACTGTCTATTTATATTCCAGACAAATGTTGTAGTAGTGTTGTATTGTTCCAGTAGATACTCATGCACATGTGATACCGGATTTTGGGAATTCTTAGTAGATGTTTATATTATTTATCTAGTAATTTCACCCATTCCTTTATGTTTTTATTTATGCTTTATATCTCCATGTTTTATTACCCCTAATTTATTTTACTTAATAAAACCTACAAATTCAAAAACAATAAAATGAATAACGAAGTTGTTAGTTCACCGTTGGCTTGCCTATGGGCGATCTTGGGCGCCATCAGAATCTATAGCGAGAATTGGGTCCTGACATTGATGTCATCTTGGGAGGATAAGAAGCCATCAACATCAGGTACATGGCTGCAACGAAGTACGCTAACATGTCAATCACGTATAAAAATGATGCATGAAAACGTTAACCGTAGACAATATAATCTTTGATGATGAGGACGTTGATGGATTAATGTTCCCATACCACGATGCATTGGTAATTATTTTATGAGTTTAATATAGTGATGTTAAACGTGTTTTAGTTGATTCAGGTAGTTGCGCAAATATCATGCACCTATGAGTTATAGAAGAAATGCAAAATAATGGACATGATCATCCCAACGGCACAAATATTATCCAGTTTTAATAGTTCAAGTGAAACAATACGGGGAAGAATTACCTTAACAATTTTTGCAAAGGGTGTAGTTAAAGATAGCTCGTTCCAGGTGATAACCGCTGCTATGGTATATAACATCATCTTGGGAATACCATGCAATCACAACATGAATGTTGTGCCATTTACTTTAGTTAGGTAATAAAATTTCCATCTAAGTGGGGAATTAGCTAAATTAGAGGAGATGAGAGAGCAGCTTAGTGGCTTTAGCAAATATTCTTGCCAAAGATGAAAGCACAATAGAAATTTAAGGGATATCGGTCGTCAATCAACCCGGATCTCCCAGTCAATGAAAAATCGGATATAGTATAATAGGAGGATCCAAATATTCTAGACACAATCATGAAGAACCAGATTCTACTAAGTCAACAATAAATGATCTAGAACCAATCATCAACTATATTGATTTTCTGGAAACAAAAGTGTATGTAAGTTCCGGACTTGACTCCAAACTCAGAGGTAAGGTAACTGAATTCTTACGAACTAACGCGGATTGCTTTGCTTGAACCCATGCTGACATGGCAGGTATTTTGCTGAAAGTGGTGACCCACAAACTCAATATAGACCGACATCATCCACAAGTCAAGTAGAAAAAAAGAAAAATTGGATCAATGCGGAATAATACAGTAGAATAAGAGATCTCCATGCTACTAAAGATTTGATCGATCCGAGAAGTCATGTACCCAGACTGGTTGGGTAATATAGTGGTGGTCCCAAAAAAGAATGGCAAATGGAGGATGTGTGTTAATTACACAAATTTGAACAAAACAATGCCCCAAATACTTGCCAGTTGGTTCCAATAGTTAAATACTAGAGAGATCAGAATTCACTTTCGTGCGAAACATGGTATTATTTCGGGTAAAATGACCTGGAAGCCATGTATATTTGGAGAAAATCTTAGCAGATTTTTAATGCTATAGTATAATCCAAGTTTATAGGGATGAAATGTCAACTTGGAAAAGAGTCAATAGAGAAGATCTTTTACTTCCTTTATTCTCTAGGTGTATACGGCCGAAATCGGGCATGTCCGATTTCGTAGGCACGAGGAGCTATCTCGAGAGTAAGCTCGTAATAGACCAGGCTCGAGCTCAATGGCAGAGTATGGAGCATGAAGATGGAAGTGCTCGCTGAAAATCGAGACCGGGCTTAACCGACTTCGAGTAAGACGTAATAACGGAATGGCGAAATATTAGTAACCGACCGAAGATCTCGGCGAAAATCCCGGAACATATCGAATCAAGCGGTTATTGATGCCAATCATGGGATTTGTTTCCCTTATAAGAATTATATCTTATTTAGGATTCCTCTACTATATAAAGAGGGACCCCATTCATTTATAGGGGGAGGATTCACGGAGAAACATATAGAAAAAACGTTGCTCTCTATTTCACTTACTATCTATTATTATTCATCATTGTTTATTTTTCTGTTCTTTACTGCTCTCCTTATCCAACCTCGAGATCATCTTGAATCGAGGTCGAAAGCTCTGCTAGAACACTGGTTTAATTTATTTTATTATTTAGATTATCTTTTCAAGTCCTTGTTTATCAAATGGTATTGAATTAAATCACGTATCCTTAAAATCACTAAATAAGTTTAATTGTTACTCGAAGTTTAGGGTAAACAGTTTGGCGCCCTCCGTGGGGCTAAGGATAATAGTGATTTTTCAGTACTGATTCTGGTGAAACACACTATTTTATGCTTGTTCTTGTCAAGTATCTTTGCTTTCAGGTTAAAACATGTCAAACTTACAAAACACATCCACACACGGTGACAATGGTCTCGGATTCCATGGTGAAAACAAAAATGTGATTCCTCCAGGAATCGAAGTGCCACAGGCTACTCACGAGGGAGCACCGGTCGCCAACCCCACTGATGTCAGTTTGCACATTGCTCCAAATGCGAACCTAGGTGCAGATCTCGATGGGAGTGTACGCAGAGAAGGTCGATCTAGTGGCCAAGGAACACAGGACAGAGGAGACGAGGGAGTGAGTGTCCAAGTAATATTCGAGATGCTTCAGGCTCAGCAAGCCGATATTGCTTAGTTACAAAATCATCATAGAGCTCCAAATAGGGTCAAGTCGGAAATTACTCACCGTACCGAGCCAGTACCAGAGAGGTCGAACGGTAACGAATTAGGGACTGATCCTGCGATAATTAAAATGCTGGAGGAGCTCACCAAAATAATTGAATCAGGGGAGAAGAGAATTGAAGCCAACGATAAAAAAGTGAGACATATAACTCTGGAGTTGATCAGATACCGGAGGCATCGCCAATCTTGAAAGGGATGGATTCAAAGAAGTTTGTACAAAAACCCTTTTCTCTAAGTGCGGCTCCGAAGCCTATTCCAAAGAAGTTTCGTATGCCAGACATACCCAAATATAATGGTACCACCTATCCCAGCGAGCATGTTACTTCATATACATGCTCCATCAAGGGTAACTATTTAGAGGATGATGAAATCGAATCTGTGCTGCTGCAAAAATTCTGAGAGACCCTTTAGAAGGGAGCAATGATTTGGTATCACAACTTGCCACCACATTCCATCTACTCATTTGCCATGTTAGCAGATTTTTTTGTAAAGACACACGCCGGGGCCATAAAGGTCGCAATGAGGAAATCAGACCTTTTCAAGGTAAGACAAAAGGATAATGAAATGCTGAGGGAGTTCGTTTCCCGATTTCAAATGGAACGCATAAAGTTGCCACCCGTCATAGATGATTGGGCCGTTCAATCTTTCACCCAAGGGTTGAACGAGTGGAGTTCGGTAGCATCACGTTAGTTGAAACAAAATTTGATCGAATATCGAGTTGTAACTTGGGCAGATGTGCACTATTGATACCAATCGAAGATTAGGGTCGAGGATGATCAATTGGGAGCTCCTTCCGGTTCAGCACATCCAAACAGGTCGGCAATTATAAATCAAAAGGACATCGACAGGGAGCCAAGGTCGAAGAGAGATCGATATAAACCATATACCGCAGATCGAAGGAACAATAAGGATAATAGTTCAGGACGCAATTCCGCTCAGAACGATCGGAGAAGTGATCGAAGATAAATTTCTCGGGGACTTATGAGCAAGAGTAGTTTTGACAAGTATGCCGATCCCACAGAAGAAACCCGGTTATCGGAATATAACTTTAACATTGATGCATCAGGCATTGTATCGGCAATCGGAAGGATCAAAGATACTTGGTGACCCAGACCCATACAAACTGATCCTTCTCAAAGAAACCCAAATTTGATATGCAAGTATCATGGCACGCATGGTCACAAAATCGAGGATTGCAGGCAATTAAGGGAGGAGGTAGCCCGTCTGTTCAATGAGGGCCACATTCGAGAGTTCCTCAGCAATCGAGCCAAGAATCATTTCAGAGAAAGAGATGCCAACAGGAAAAATGAACAGGAGGAACCCCAACATGTCATTCACATGATCGTCGGTGGGGTTGACATTCCACACGGACCAATATTCAAACGCACTAAGGTATCACTTACTAGGGAAAAACGAACCCGGGATTATGTGCCCGAAAGTACTTCATCATTCAACGACGAAGAAGCAGAAGGCATCTTTCAGCCCCACAACGACGCTCTGGTAATTTATATCTTATTAAATAAATTCAAGTTAAGCGTATTTTAGTGGATCCAGGTAGCTCGGCGAATATCATCAGATCAAGGGTCGTGGAGCAGCTCGGCCTACAAAACCAAATCGTGCCCACAGTTCGGGTCCTAAACGACTTTAATATGGCTAGTGAAACAACTAAAGGGGAGATTATTCTACTGGTAAACGTGGTTGGAACCATTCAAGATACTAAGTTCCACGTGATCGAGGGCGACATGAGGTACAATGCCCTACTTGGGAGGCCTTGGATCCACAATATGAGAGCAATCCTTTCGAAACTCCACCAAAGGATACAATTTCCTACATCAGACGGTGTAAAAACAGTATACGAGGAGCAGCATGCTGTAAAGGAAATGTTTGTGGTTGATGAGGTAACACCAATATCGACACTATCAGCCTCGGAAAGGTCGAACATCAAAGATAAATAGGATGTCAAATAGCAATCACAGCCACCAGCCTTGATCGAATCAGGAAAGCGGGAGATAGAAGAAGAAGTGGAGGATTTTTTGACCCCTCGAACTTTTGTTGTTCCCAAAGATACCGACGCCATCAAATCAACGGTCGAAGAGCTAGAACAAGTTGTATTGATCGAGTACCTGCCCGAGCAAAAGGTATACCTGGGAACGGGATTAACCCCCGAACTCAGGAAAAAACTTATTCAATTTCTTGGTGATAACATAGATTGTTTTGCATGGTCCCATTTAGACATGACAGGGATTCCACCGGAGGTAATGACACATCGGCTGAGCCTGGACCCTAGATTCAAACCGGTGAAGCAAAAGAGAAGACCATAGTCCGAAGTATAACACGCATTCGTAAAGGACGAGGTAACTAAACTTCTAAAAATAGGATCCATTCGGGAGGTGAAATATCCCGAATGGTTAGCCAATGTAGTTGTTTTCCCTAAAAAAAGGGATAAACTTAGAATGTGTGTAGATTAAAAGGATTTAAACAAGGCGTGTCCCGAAGATTCTTTTCCACTGCCCAAGATCGATCGCATGATCGATGCCACGGCCGGCCACGAGATCCTTACTTTTCTCGATGCCTATTCTAGGTACAATCAAATCCAAATGAACCCGTAAGACCAAGAACAGACTTTATTTATCACCAAGTACGGAACATATTGTTATAATGTAATGCCCTTCGGGCTAAAAAATGGAGGAGCTACTTACCAACGCCTAGTGAATAAAATGTTCAAAGAACAAATAGGTAAATCAATGGAGGTTTATATGGATAACATGCTAGTTAAGTCCCTGCGCGCAGAGGACCATTTGGCTCATTTGCAGGAAACGTTCGAGATTTTAAAGAAATACAACATGAAGCTCAACCCTGAAAAATGTGCTTTCGGGGTTGGTTTGGGCAAGTTCCTTGGCTTCATGGTATCGAATTGGGGAATCGAGATCAACCCCGATAAAATCAAGGCCATCGAAGACATCCCCGTCGTGGATAGTGTAAAAGCCATACAAAGGCTAACTGGGCGGATAGCTGCCTTAGGCCGATTCATTTCGAGGTCATCGGATCGAAGCCACAGATTTTTCTCTTTACTCAAAAAGAAGAACGATTTCGCCTGGACCCCAGAATGCCAACAGGCATTGGAAGAATTGAAGCGATACCTATCGAGCCCACCACTGCTTCACACTCCAAAGGCAGATGAGAAGCTTTACTTGTACTTGGAAGTATCGGAAATCACGGTAAGTGGTGTACTAGTTTGAGAAGATCAAGGTACGCAATTTCTCGTTTATTATGTAAGTCGAACCTTAGGAGAAACAGAAACTAGATATCCGCACTTAGAAAAATTAGCACTTACACTAATAAACGTCTCTAGAAAGTTAAGACCATACATTTAATGTCACCCAGTATGCGTATTAACCACTTACCCACTTCGTAATATTTTGCACAAGTCCAAACCGTCGGGTCGATTGGCCAAATGGTTCGTCGAACTCAGTGGGTACGACATCGAATATCAACCTCGGACGGAAATCAAGTCTAAAATTTTAGCGGACTTCGTGGCCGATTTCACGCCAACCCTCGTACCCGAAGTTTAAAAGGAACTCTTGTTAAAATTGGGTACGTCATCGGGGGTATGGACCCGTTACACAGATGGTGTTTCCAATGTGAAGGGGTCCGGGCTAGGCATCATTTTGAAGCCGCCCACGGGTAGAACTATTAGTCAATCTATCAAAACTTCTAGGCTAACTAACAATGAGGCCGAGTACGAGGCCATAATTGTAGGTCTCGAGCTTGCTAAAAGCTTGGGGATAGAAGTCATTGAAGCCAAGTGTGACTCTTTACTAGTGGTGAACCAAGTAAACAAAACCTTCAAAGTTTGAGAGGATAGAATGCAAAGGTATTTGGACAAGCTGCAGGTAACTTTGCACCGTTTCAAGGAATGGACTTTACATCATGTACCTCGAGAACAAACGGTGAGGCCGATGCACTTGTAAACTTGGGGTCATAGGTCAAGGAAGTTGAGATCAGCTCGGGGACTGTCGGTCAACTCTCAAAATCTGTGATCGAGGAAATGTCATGCCGAGATAAACTCTACAAGCTTAACCTGGGATTGGAGGAATAAATATATTGAATACTTGAAGAATGGAAAGCTCCCATCGGACCCTAAAGAGTCGAGAATCGAACGAACCAAAGCTGTTCGATTCACATTGGCTGAAGATTGAGCATTATACAGAAGAACATTCGATGGACCATTGGCAGTGTGCTTAGGAAAAGGAGGCATCAATTACTGTTTAACCTAAAATTTGAGTAACAATTAAACTTATTTAGTAGTTTTAAGGATACATGATTTAATTCAATACCAATTGATAAACAAGGACTTGAAAAGATAATATGAATAAGAAAATAAATCAAACCAGTGTTCTAGTAGAGCTTGCTGAGCTTGAAGCATCACGAATATTACTTAGAGACTGACTCCCTCGTCTCCTCTTCCCTGTGTTCCTTGGCCACTAGATCGACCTTCTCTGCGTACACTCCCATCGAAATTTGTGCCTAGCTCCACATTTGGAGCAACATGCGAACTGACATCAGTGGGGTTGGCGACCGGTGCTCCCCCGTGAGTAGCCTGTGGCACTTCGATTCCTGGAGGAATCACATTTTTATTTTCACCATGGAATCCGAGACCATTGTCACCGTGTGTGGATGCGTTTTGTGAGTTTGACATGTTTTAACCTGAAAGCAAAGATACTTGACAAGAACAAGCGTAAAATAGTGTGTTTCACCAGAATCAGTACTGAAAAATCATTATTATCCTTAGCCCCACGGAGGGCGCTAAACTATTTACCCTAAAATTCGAATAACAATTAAACTTATTTAGTGGTTTTAAGGATACGTGATTTAATTCAATACCAATTGATAAACAAGGACTTGAAAAGATAATCTGAATAATAAAATAAATCAAACCAGTGTTCTAGCATAGCTTTCGATCTCGATTCGAGATGGTCTCGAGGTTGGATAAGGAGAGAAGTAAAGAATAGAAAAATAAACAATGATGAACAATACTAGATAGTAAGTGAAATAGAGAGCAACATGTTTTCTATATGTTTCTCCGTGAATCCTCTCCCTACAAGTGAATGAGGTCTCTCTTTATATGGTAGAGGAATCCTAAATAAGGTACAATTCTTATAACGGAAACAAATTCCATGATTGGCATCAATAACCGCTTGATTCGATCTGTTCCGGAATTTCCGCCAAGATCTTCGGTCGGTTGCTAATATTTTGCCATTTTGTTATTACGCCTTACTCGAAGTCGGTCATACTCGGTCTCGATCTTCAACGAGCACTTCGATCTTCATGCTCCATACTCTGCCATTGAGCTCGAGCCTGGTCTATTACGAGCTTACTCTCGAGGCAGCTCCTCGTGCCTACGATATCGGACATTCTCAATTTCGACCGTATACAGATATAGTCGATTGGGAAGGACCCTATCAAGTCCTCGATATAGTCGGAAAAGGGTCTTATAAACTCGGAACGATGGACGGCAAACCACTGTCAAGAAACTGGAACATATCACTTCTCAAACGATATTATTGTCAAGGTATGGCTTTCTCCCTCCTTTTGTTTATGTATATTCGACGCTAACTCATTGCAGGAGTTCGACCAAAGACATCGAGACCTCGGGTTTGAAAGTACGCATTGCACTCTTTTTCTCTTAGATTGGTTTTTATCCCAAATGGGTTTTTTCGGCGAGGTTTTTAACGTGGCAAAAATTATGTGCTACCTTAGGGCAATTCAACAGTATCCAATACTTCTTTGCAATCTACCTCGAATACTGGAGGTCATCACCCTAGGATGTTGTATTCTCAAGAATAGTACTTCATGTCAAAGGGCCTCGATAGGAAAGCTTTGTAATGAGTCAAACGGTCAAGAGAACCGTGTCCACATAAATTAGTCGAGCCCCGATGGCAAAACATGTGCGCATGTATAAACTATTCAAAGAAGCATTCTCTCTTCATTTAAACATTTTGTGTCTCAAAGAAAATCCTTTACTATACAAACCTCATACTTATGATATTGTGAGAAACGGCTCAAGAACCAAAGTGCAAATATACACTCGGCTGAAGATCGAGACCGAGCGTGACCGACTTCGAGTAAGGCGTAATAACGGAATGGCAAAATATTAGCAACCGACCGAAGATCTCGGCGGAAATCCCGAAACAGTTCGAATCAAGCGGTTATTGACGCCAATCATGGGATTTGTTTCCGTTATAAGAATTGTACCTTATTTAGGATTCCTCTACTATATAAAGAGGGACCCCATTCATTTGTAGGGGGAGGATTCACGGAGAAACATATAGAAAAAATGTTGCTCTCTATTTCACTTACTATCTATTATTGTTCATCACTGTTTATTTTTCTGTTCTTTACTGCTCTCTTTATCCAACCTCGAGACCATCTCGAATCGAGATCGAAATCTCTGCTGGAATACTGGTTTGATTTATTTTATTATTCAGATTATCTTTTCAAGTCCTTGTTTATCAATTGGTATTGAATTAAATTACGTATCCTTAAAACCAGTAAATACGTTTAATTGTTACTCGAATTTTAGGGTAAACACTTGGGTTAGAAGATTTTTTGTTGAAGTATTCCTATCTCTAACCTTACAATTAACAGGGTGCTATATATGTGTAGCGATTAGCTTATTGTAGAGTCACGCATCTACAAAGAGAGTATTGAGAGAATACATAAGCTAATAGCAAAATCCCACGATAGAGATGTTATGCTCCGCAATATTATAATACAACGATGTTACGCTCCACAGTATTTTATTACAACGATCTTACACCCTGTAGTATTGTACGTTGAATTTGTCATATGATAATTGACATAAGTTCAAGGACAAGATTATTTGGAGATTATAAGTATTATGCTATTTCAAACAATTGATAAGTAAATTCGTGAAGGTGAAAGGGTAAACAAATAAAAGAAAATGAGTATCGTTGAAGGTTGTCAATTTGGGATATAATACGTTCCGAGCCATAATACCCGGTATTTAAGGAATAGTTACATACAAGGTACCACATGATCATGATAGTAAGGTGTATAAAGTGTGTTAAAAGTGAGTAATATTTTAAGTAATTTGAGATAATTCTTAATTATGTGGGTAATTAGTTAATTATTGGATTAGTGGGGGTTTAACAAGTTAATTAAGGAAATGAGTGGATAATTTTGGATAAGCCAAACCCCCTGTCACGCCCCAAAACCGAGGAGCACGACCGGAGCTCAACCGAGTGAACCCGACCGAGCAAGCCTGTTAGATTTCATTCTACGCAAACTCATCCATGAATAGAGATAATACATATTATCATTAATTGGACGAAAATGTGTTCATGTCTACAATATCAATTCATTTCCAATTGTTTCATAATTTATAATGTCTCAAATTGACAAGTAATATATCCACAACATAACTTAGTTTGTCTTTCTCCAGCACCAATACACAACCCACACTATGTCTACGAAGCCTCTATAGATAAAGAAGAGTACAATGATAATGCCGGCAACAAGGCCCCGGCTATACCTCAAATAGAATACACAAAGTACAAACGATTTATGACCCCAGAATGAAGTGGGGCTCACCAAGTCAGCTGGGAAGAAGGTGTACTGCTATCACTGACCAATATCTCCTGCTGTGGAACCACCTACATTCATTGAAAGATGCAGCGCCCTCGGCAAAAGGGACGTTAGTACTGTCGAATAGCACTAGTATGTATAACTTAACACCCTCTCAATAGAATGACAAATAATACAAATAAGATTATCATAATATCAATGAAAGCCTTAATTAACATCAAACCTCAATTTAGGATCAAGACAATGTTCAAATTAATTTCCATATCTCACATTGGGAGATTTTTAGCATCGATATACCATTGTCCACAATACCATTACCATTATTCACCATACCAATACCACTATTCACAAAACCAGTACCACCGCACCTTTAGCACGGAGTCCGATCAGGATCCGATCGGCTAGGCTATCTCAGTAGAGACATCAACCATAATTGCTCTCAATATCAATACCATCATCTTTAACACGGAGTCCGATCACGACCCGCTCTTCTAGGCTATCCATTTGGGACATCAACCATAATTACCATTTCAATTATAATTTCCAGCACAATCACCACTATGTGTGCAGCATGGTGTCCGATCACGACCCGATCGGCTATGCCGTCTTATTTGAGACATTAACCTTTTTATATCAATCATTGCATTTCATAATACTTTCATATATTTTCATTGCATTGGCACTAGTGGCCATAATTATAAGATCATTCTTGGCACGTTGGCCATATTCAGTATTTCATGCTCACATTATTAATTTCAAATATTGCTAGTTACCCATTTTCAGAAAATTTCGAAATTAGGGTTTAGGGTGTAGAATCTTACCTCTAGGATGAAGACCTAGTAAGCTTCCCTTCTTAATCTTCCAAAACATGAGCAAGAATTGAAGAAAAATTATGGAAGAACACTTCTCACTCTAGGGCACTCTCTCTCACTCTAAAATATCAGATTATATCTCAAAAAAAGGGTCAGGTTTTAAAAACCCAAAAGAGCTTCGGAATAAGGTATACGATCGCATAACCGATATGCGGACCGCATATCGGTCACATAATTGGTTACAAAATAGTCAAAAGAACTGTTTGTGTATGCGGTCACTATGCGGTCCGCATAACTATTGTGCGGTCGCATAATACACCGCATAATAGTTATGAGGTCGCATAGTCGACCGCATAGTTTCTTCCAACTGACCCAATCAACTGCCTCACTATGCGGCCATTATGCGGTCCGCAGAGTGGTTCTGTGATTGTATAATGGACCGCAGAAATGCACTTTTCCTCCAAATATTTTTCTTTACTTTTCGGTGCATTGTTCAACCCAAAAAGTCCGAGCCGC
>AWOL01S0016583.1:0-15050 GCA_000715115.1 Nicotiana otophora | reverse complement strand
GTGTTACACCCCCCCCCCCCCAACGTGGCTGCACACTAGCCCAAATAAGTGACTCTTACTCCATGTAGCAAGGTGTCACATTTAACTAATTTGTTGGCCAAGTCATACATAAGTTGGGGCCCACACCCAAAGACTTAAGACTCCTCTAATTCACTTGGTGTCTCTACAAAATAATGGAGAAAGTTTCAGCAAAGTCTTAAGAGACTTTGATCCTCTACTTTCTTTGGTTTTCTAATGGCTTCAAACGTGAAAGGCTCTCTAAATTGACAAAATGAAAAGGGCTTATGACTTTGTGAAATTACAACAAACATACGGATGAAGCTTCAACAAAAGTCATACACAAGATTATGATCAAATTCACAAAGTGAGATAGATTGGCAACGTTATTTTGCTTCAACAAAATTTCATACTAAGTAATACCGTGTAATAGCAACGGGATTTGCAAGAGAGCCCAGTACAATCTTTCTCAAGAATATTATACGGATCATTCCCTATTTCGATCTCGCCATTACGTGTTTCATCGTAATTGGCGTGTGTTAGAAGGATTGTCAAGAGAATCAGCTCAGGTATGTTAAGGCTATCCTTTCTTTCCTTTTGGCATGGTCCAAATGATACAAATGAAACGAGCAAAATATGCAACTTTCATAAATGACTCTATTCATAAAAATATTAGGGGTGTATATATTCTTGATTCCCCATGTGTCTTATTATTCTATCATCTGTTCATGGGTCTCAGAAAATATGTAGGTTGATAAAGTTTATTTCATGATATTAATCAGAGGCATAATGGTCTGATGACATTCCGAGAGATTTTATTGATGTACTTCTCATGCATTGCATTTATTTACATTGACCCATGACCAGATGGTGTTATATACGCATATATATATGTATATTATATATGAAAAAAATGTTACGGCGTTATATACACACCAACATCTGATCAGCTGGTATACGTTGATAATTTACCCACAGTGGTTGAGATGATATGATGGGATGCCCTCACAGGCTTGATAATGTTATGAACGTATATGCCTATGCATGGTATGACATTATAAGTATATGCATGACATTATAAGTATTAAATGATTCATAGAGCTATGCAGACTGACATGTCGAGTCTTTTACTCCATGTTTCTCTCATGTCTATTATTTGCTGATTTTCATTCCTTACATATTCGATACATTATTTGTATTGACGTTCCTTTTGCTTGGGGATGCTGCGTTTCATGCCTGCAGGTCCCGATAGGCAGGTTGAGAGTCCTCCAAGTAGGCTATCAGCTCAGCAGAAGGTGTTGGTGCGCTCCATTTGCTCCGGAGTTGCTATTTGGTCAGTATGATTAAGATATGTATTGATTGGTATGGTGGGGCTCTGTCCCGACCTTTATGACAATCATGTATTCTTAGAGGCTTGTATATAGATGTTATGTATATGAATGATCGTATGGCCTTATCGGCCTATGTTCAGTGTATGAGTGATGATTTCGGTCTTATTGGCCGTATGTCTTGGGTATAAGTTGGTATTACATGTTTTATTCTAGTTATCTCATGGCAGCCTTTACGTCTCATTTGCTTATGATAGTATGATATGAAAAGATACGTTATGTTGGTACTCGGCTGAGTAAGGTACCTGGTGCCCGTCGCGGCCCATCAGTTTGGGTCGTGACAAAAGTGGTATTAGAGCAGTTCTGTCCTTAGGAGTGTACAAGCCAAGTCTAGTAGAGTCTTATTTATGGGTGTATTGTGCACCACACTTATAAGAAGGAGGCTACAGGGCATTTAGGACTGCCACTCTTTCTTCTTACGCTAGATCGTGTGGTAGAGCTCAAATGTAAGAACTTAATTTCCTAAACTCTCTCTAATTCATAGTACGACGATGCCTACATCTAGAAAGACGGTCGGTAAGAGATTGAATGTGGCTGTGGAAGAGTTGGGTCAGAGGAATTCGATTTTGCATCATTCTTATGATGGATAAATGTAAAGTTTTCAGCAGAACATGTGTGTACTAAGACGTGTAAGCTTCTTGTTAAGGAGCCTTAAGGCAAGAATATCTATCCACCCCTATGGTGAAAGGCAATGAGAGATTCAGAAGATAAATACAAATTTCAACAAGTAAAAGAAGCAAGGTGAAAAAAGGGTACGAGGTACCCAGCTAATGAAGATTATCAATATTTACAATTCAGGCAGAGGAATATAAGCCTTTTGAGTTGCCTTCAACAATAATAGAGGTATGTAAAATTGGCCACACCCATCTTATTTATGCCCTATGGGGGCTAACAGAAGTAATATAAGAGAAGGCAGGATATCAGGATCTAGTTGGGGTTAGGGTAACCCAAAATGGTGGATGGATTGTTAGCATTAGCTGACATTTCCGAAGGATATTGCAAATGTGCTAATAGATCTCCTTCTGAGATACCCAGATGGTGTACTCTAAACTAGTATAGCTAGATATGAGTACTACAAAGATAGACACTGGAAGCCTTGAAGGGATAAATATTATCTTAGTGTGGCTCCCGTACCTAGTAGAGAGAGAATTTTAGGCAACCCGAAGAGCTAGTGGATGGGACAAGGGGAGTTAAAAGCAAAAGAATGTCTTGTTGAAGTTTTCAGAATAAAGTAATAGACAGAAATGTTAGCAGGGAAATAAGAAGAGAGTTAATAAAGCATTATGAGTAAGATGTTGTACATGGATAACAATGGTAGATAAAAAAAATATAACAGTATTACAGAGTCTATAGTCAAGTGAAGGAAAAGACGAGAGGTGACAGGCCTTGAGACAACAAAAGAGTATAGGCCATAAAGTCATATTCTCATTTCGAGAAGTAAGTTCGTGACTCCAACGCGACTACCAGAAGGAAACGCCAGACCCCAGAATAATAGAAATCAATATGGGCTAGTGATCAAGATAAACTAAACATGAATTAGGGACTGAGTGATTTGATAATGGTCGACATCATGAGAATTTCAAATTTCGTTCCAGCGATAATAGAATGGACAATAGAAGGAGATTCATGAGAAATTCAGAGAATGGTCAATCAGGAAGACACTTCCCTAAAAGCAAGCAATATGAGCAAAGTTAAGCTTAAGGGAATGTATGTGCCAGTTATACTAAGTGTCACCCTGGCGAGTAAGGAAATTTGTTATCCTTGGTACGGAAGGATTACCGCGAGGGGAGTAAGGATCAACGATGATGTGAAAAGACGCCAAAGATGAAGAGGTAAAACATCTATACGTGGATTATGGTAGCACTAAATCTTAGTACGCCCCTAAAGGGGGGGAATATGGAGTGATATGGCATTAAGTCAAAATTAAGTGGTTCTAGTAACTATGGAATAGTAAAGGAAGAGTGCGATAAAAAATGAGAAAGGAATGAGATTGCACTTATCCAAATCCTACATATATTCTATGATTCTAGAACATTATGCAAACATGACGTCAAGGAGTGAAAGTAAGGGTTCCCGCCCAAGATGTTATAGATAGAGAAGGAGCCTGTGCGAGACGTACGTTAAGACAAAGGAAATAACCCAAGAAAGATTACGCGTAATATTGTTATGAGAATGGGCCAACGAGTAGTTAGTAGTTGATCCAGGAAGAGCCTAGTTATGGCTAGACAAGAGGATATATACAAATTAACAGATTGTGCAAGATGAACATAGTGAACCCCAACATGGGGAATTTAGTCTCACAGTTATGACATCATTATCCTTGAGATATATTTAGATAGGAGTTGGGGTAGTTAAAGGTAAATAAAAGAGAATGCCACTGGGAAGACAGTAAAAACTTCAGTTCAGAAGCAACCGTATGAGCACATGAGTGTGGAGGTAAGTAAATATAGATAATTATAGGCGAGGAAGGACATTAAAAATTCCGTCAAATATACGATGTGATAAGCTCGCAGCTTTACAAGAGTCAGAGGGTCCTCCCTAAGTACTTCAGTGAAAGACTAGCTGAGGAAATAAGGAAGAAGGTTTCAACATAAGCATAGTAACTCGAAGAAGAAATGGTCATGTAAAAACAGTCTCACAACAACATTGCATGCACTCCATAAGAAAGTAGCACCTATCATGGCTAATGAACGGGAAGAAGAAAAAAAAAATTAAAAGGTGATATTCAAGATCATATGGGTTGTATGGAATTCCAATATGCATGGGCACTAAGATAAGCCAAGTATTCATGCGACAAGTGGCAGAACGACCAGAAAAGTGAAGAAATTGTGATTGAGAACATTGCAGAATCGGTCTTAATATCAGAGGCACAAGAGTGATAGTACAATAACCATATTCTATAACGGCTCTACGAGAAAGCCAGTTAGAAGAGTACCAGCCTTATAAGAAGTCAGTATGAAGCTCCCATTGGATTGTGTATGCTCCAGAGGTGCAAGTATTATAATAGAGCTTCAAGTTGTGGATGTGAATTATACCTATGTGGAAGGGAGGTCATGAAAGGTCTAGAAGATGTGATGCGAGATTTTAAGGTAAGTAAGGTAAAGGTGAACAACATACGAGATACTCACATGCGGAAGGTTGTGTATAGTCTATACTTCAAATAAAAGGCTAGAAGCGTGGGGATTCAGTATCCAGGAATGTTAGCGGCGTTGTCAGTGGCATGGTTTTCCAGCCTATGGTTTCTAGGCATTGAGAAGTCAAATTAAGAGAGTAAAGAATAGTTAGAGATGATGTGATGTCTCACTTGATGTTCCAGAATGACATAAGGAAATCTATGATGCAAGTAAGTTGAAGGAAGGTTGCGAATAGTATAAATAGATATGTGTAGATCGCAAGCTAAAGTATGGTAGAGCGACAAGGTTTTAGGAAGACATTGGTAGTAGAATAAGGGTGTAATTGTGATAGACATAGGATGACGTTTGGGCCTTCGATTGAGTAATGATTTGATTTCATGGACGACAAGGGATTAGAATACACCCACCAATAACATGAATCACGTTGGAATGCTATGAAATACGGTTATGGAAGTATGGTATCGCCCCCAAATGGGTCAGAAAAATCACTTTAGATATTTCCCGATGAGACGTGAGCCCTACCGGTAGTATTACAAAAGAGGTCAAGTTATCGGTATTAAGATGAATCAATAATGGATGGATAAAAGTTACAAAGTATAAGATGAGATTAGACCATCATTCTTAAGAGGAACAGTAATAAAAAAGCATTCAAGGACTTAGATTTGTACAGATAGGATAAGCAACGAGAGTAACCTGGACTTTGGTAGCAGACCTCAGTAACAATAAATCGAAGTAAGAGTTATGGTATAGTATGACCTACCTAGATGCAGTAAAGTCATATGGATGGATAAACGGGATCTATGAGATAAGATATAACAATATTCGTAAGTTCAACAAAGTACCGAGCAAAGAATTTCAGTATACCTATAGATTCCCAGAGGGACATCTTGTCAAACTCTGTATATGTTTACAAAGTGAGGACTAGAGATTGGCTAAAAGCTCGAGGACAAAGCTGGAGGGGAGAGTCGCATAAGCGCCCTTACAAGGAAAAGGTGGTACATGCTACATAATAGAAGGTAGCAACAGTTACAAGATTGGAAGGATTCCGATCACAAGTCGTGGTATGATAAAGAGGCCTAGAGGGGGGAATGCCTTGGACTTTGGATTTATTCACATAACAGTTTCCTAGATGGAAAGGAGAGAATACTAAAGTATTTAAAAGACATAGGTGATGAAAAGGATAAGTGCATCAGTCAACATTCGAGGACGAATGTTCCAAAGGGGGTAAATGATATTATGCTCCGCAGTATTATATTACAATGATGTTATGCTCCACAATATTTTATTACGACGATGTTACACCCTATAGTATTGTACGTTAAATTTGTCGTAAGATAATTAATATTAGTTCAAGGACAAGATTATTTGGAGATTATAAGTATTATACTATTTCAAACAAGTGATAAGTAAATTCGTGAAGGTAAAAGGGTAAACTAATCAAAGAAAATGAGTTTTGTTGAAGGTTGTCAATTTGGAATATAATACGATCCGAGCCATAATACCCGATATTTATGGACTAGTGCCATACAAGATACCACATGACGATAATAGTAAGGTGTATAAAGTGTATTAAAAGTGAGTAGTATTTTAAGTAATTTGAGATAATTCTTAATTATGTGGGTAATTGGTTAATTATTAGATTAGTGGGGGTTTAACAAGTTAATTAAGGGTATGAGTAGATAATTTTGGATAAGCCAAACCTCCCCCGCCCCAACGTGGCTGCACACTAGCCCAAATAAGTGACTCTTACTCCATGTAGCATGGTGCCACATTTAAGAAGTTTGTTGGCTAAGTCATACATAAGGTGGGGCCATACCCAAAGACTTAAGACTCCTCTAATTCACTTGGTCTCTCTACAAAATAATGGAGAAAGTTTCAGCAAAGTCTCAAGAGACTTTGGTCCTCTATTTGCTTTGGTTTTCTAATGGCTTCAAACGTGAAAGGCTCTCTAAATTCACAAAATGAAAAGGGCTTATGACTTTGTGAAATTACAACAAACATACGAATGAAGTTTCAACAAAAGTCATACACAAGATTATGATCAAATTCACAAAGTGAGATAGATTAGCAACGTGATTTTGCTTCAAACAAATTTCATACGAAGTTATATTGCGTAATAGTAACGGGATTTGCAATTCTAAGAGAGCATGATACAATCTTTCTCAAGAATATCATATGGATCGTTCCCTATTTCGGTCTCGCCGTTACATGTTTCATCGCAATTGACGTGTGTTAGAAGGATTGTCAAGAGAATCGGTTCATGTATGTTAAGGCTATCCCTTCTTTCCTTTTGTCTTGGTCCAAATGATACAAATAAAATGAGAAAAATACGCAACTTTCATAAATGACTCTATTCATAGAAATACTAGGGGTGTCTATATTCTTGATTTCCCACGTGTCTTATTATTCTATCATCTGTTCATAGATCGCAGAAAATATGTAAGCTGATAAAGTTTATTTTATGATATTAATCAAAGGCATAATTGCCTTATGATATTCCGAGAGATTTTATTGACGTACTTCTCATGCATTGCATTCATTTACATTGACCCGTGACCAGATGGCGTTATATATGCGTATATATATACATTATATGTATATGGTATATGAAAAAAGGTTACGGCGTTATATATACACCACCACCTGATCATCTGGTATATGTTAATGATTTTCCCACAGTGGCCGAGATGATATGATGGGATGCCCTCAGAGGCTTGATGATGTTATGAACGCATATACCTATGCATGGTATGATATTATACGCATATGCATGACATTATAAATATTAAATGATTCCTAGAGCTATGCAGACTTACATGTTGAGTCTTTTACTCCATGTTTCTCTCATGTCTATTATTTGCTGATTTTCATTCCTTACATACTCGGTACATTATTTGTACTGATATCCCTTTTTCCTGGTGACACTGCGTTTCATATCCGCAGGTCGCGATAGATAGGTCGAGAGTCCTCCAAGTAGGCTATCAGCTCAGCGGAAGGTGTTGGTGCGCTCAATTTTCTCCGGGGTTACTATTTGGTCAGTATGATTAAGATATGTATTGATTGGTATGTTGGGGCTCTGTCCCGACCTTTATGACAATCATGTATTCTTAGAGACTTGTAGACAGATGTCATGTATATGAAAGATTGAACAGCCTTATCGGCCTATGTTCAGTGTATGAATGATCATTTCAGTCTTATAGGCCGTATGTCTTAGGTATAAGTGGGTATTACATTTTTTATTCTAGTTATCTCACGGCAACCTTTCCGTCTCATTTTTCTATGATAGTATGATACGAAAAAATACGTTATATTGGTGCTTGACTAAATAAGGTACCGGATGCCCGTCGCGGCCCATCGGTTTGGGTCGTGACAAGAGAAAAAGATAAACTAAATAACCCATTCCAGAAATTGAATTGAGTATAATTTAGTTTGTCTAGATCCTATAGTAGATGTTTTTAAAGTGTAACCTTATTCTTCTTACTTTAGAAGCACTATTATAGAATTTTGTTAACTTTTGATCTAGGCTAAGAGTTTAGCTTGGAGGGTGTAGCTACAATTGTCAAGGTTGTAGGTTGTTAAGTAACTAAACTTAGTCTCTTAGGTTATAAAGAGTATTGTAACCTGAAACTGCTCATTCTTGTTTAGTAAAGTTTGTGAGAAAAATTCCAAAGTTGGGTCATAGTTTTTTACATGAGCAAGAAAGTTTTTCATGTAAAAATTCATGGTTTAATTATATTTTGCACTTAACTAGTACAAGAACTACAAGAACTAGTATATAGAACCCAGTTGTAAGGATAATTTGATAAACTATTGGGTATTTAAACAAATAAAATTTTAATAAGGTGACATCTTAATATGCTATTCACACCCCTATAGTATATAAGTGGTGTATTAAAGTAACAATAAGTATCAAAGCAGGTTCTCAATAATAAGGCTAACACCTTTGAGATATCTAGAAAATGAGTGCACCACGTAGGATGTATGAGGGTCAATCTACTATACGTCCACCTCTATTCAATAGCCCGTACTACAGTTTGTGGAAGGCTAGGATGGTAGACTTCCTAACTGTAGAAGACTACAAACTTTGAAATATTATTTTGGATGGGCCAAATGTTTCTACCAAACTAAATATTGAAGGACGAGAGGTTCCCAAGGAGAGGAGTAAATTCAACTCTATCGATTACAAACTACTGGAAAAAAATGCCAAAGAAAAGAAGATACTAATTTGTCGTCTTAGACCTGACGACTATAATAGGGTTTCTGCATGTATTGATGCAAAGAAGATCTAGGATATTCTTCAAATTACTCATGAAGGACCAACTCAAGTGAAGTAATCGAGAATTGAGATACTCATGAGGAATTTTGAACTATTTTTTGTGAAGGATTCTATATCTATCTAAGACATGATCACCATGCTTACCATCATCACAAATGATTGGGATCTTTCGGGTAAACTTTTTCATCTGAAGAATTAGTGAAAAAAATTCTCAATGTACTTTCTGCCTCCTAGAAAAACAAAGTTACTGCTAAAAAGCTGGATAAAATTTCTCTAGACGAACTTGTTGGAAATTTAAAGACTAATGAAATGAGGAAGTTGGAAATAAAAAGGGATGATTCTAAGAGAGACAAAGGGTTAGTTCTCAGGAATCTGAAGAAGCTACATTTGATGAAGACGAAGCATACACTGAGAAAAAGGGAAGGTCCTAGCAAAGCAAATGTTAAGGAAAAATGAAACTTGAATGGATGTTATTAATATGGAAAGCTTAATCATAAGATCAGGGATAGTCCACAGTATAAGATTGATTTGGAGAAAGAGTAAGCTTAAAAGCAAAAGAAGCCATGAAACAATTAGTCCTGGATACTTTTGAGGACAACAATGATGAAGATGATGGTGAGGACACAGATGGACAATTATCTCTTTTTGCTATGATGGACCTAGTCACTGAAGAGAAACCTCAACAACCTTGGCTAGAAGGTCTTCCAATAAATGTTCCACCTATATTCACTAAACAGTATTTCAACTGGTGGAAAACTCGAATGGAGACTTTCCTACAAGTTGAGGATTATGATTTATGGTTGATCACAACTCGGGGACTATTCACTCCAAAAAGTAACAATGAAGGAAAGAATATCATCAAGATTGAAGAAGAACTGAATAATGAGAACAAATGGATGCTTGAAAACAATGCAAAGGTCAAGCTCATTATTTATATTGCTCTTGGATTTGAAGTGTCCAACAAGATTATAACTTGACAGTACGAATGATATTTGGGAGAGGTTGCCAGCAATCTATGATGAAACTCACTCTGAAATGGCATTAAGGGTCTTTATGAATACATAATCTAAGAGGGTCAATATGGGTGATGTTATCTCTATAATGGCCATGGGTGATTCAAAATCTGAAGCTGGCAACGACCAGGTAAATGTTCCCGATCTCAAGAAAAATCTTCATGCTCTTTCTAAGAAAAAATTGGATGCTGCTTTCGTTAATTAATATTGTTGATAAGTTGAGTGTTGATAAAAAGCAATTAATCAATAATTTTTAACTATTAAATTTGAATGTCAAAATCTTAGAAAAATAAGATTATAAGGAACAAGTACGATTTTTATAATCTAAGAATACAACAATTAAATTGAAACTCAAAAGTTGAATAAAGTACCAGAAAAAGACAAACATAAAATTAGTGAGGTATAGACTTCCGTAGAAAATGAACAAAAATTAACTAGGAATAATTTATGCAGTCAAACTAAAAGAAATTAGTTAATTCAAGAGGACTTGAACAAGGTCAAATGTGCAATCTTAAGAATCTCTAAATGGAACAGTTCCTCAAAGGCTCTTGACTGGCTGAATAAGAACCACGTGTCAATAAAATTGATCTATCATACTACAAACTTCTTCCTAAAGTTGATCCTAAGTATGTAGCCACTGCCTAAAATAAATTATGCACACACTGTAGAACCACTTGTCATTATAAAAAAATTTATAAGGCATTATTCAATGCACAAAATAAAAGGGTACCTATTCAGACTCACTGGGTACAGGAGACATCAGTCATGAAGAAATCTGCCTTGCCTAGCTGGACTAAGAGGTATTTGATACACCCATTTAGTNAATATGGAAAGCTTAATCATAAGATCAGGGATAGTCCACAGTATAAGATTGATTTGGAGAAAGAGTAAGCTTAAAAGCAAAAGAAGCCATGAAACAATTAGTCCTGGATACTTTTGAGGACAACAATGATGAAGATGATGGTGAGGACACAGATGGACAATTATCTCTTTTTGCTATGATGGACCTAGTCACTGAAGAGAAACCTCAACAACCTTGGCTAGAAGGTCTTCCAATAAATGTTCCACCTATATTCACTAAACAGTATTTCAACTGGTGGAAAACTCGAATGGAGACTTTCCTACAAGTTGAGGATTATGATTTATGGTTGATCACAACTCGGGGACTATTCACTCCAAAAAGTAACAATGAAGGAAAGAATATCATCAAGATTGAAGAAGAACTGAATAATGAGAACAAATGGATGCTTGAAAACAATGCAAAGGTCAAGCTCATTATTTATATTGCTCTTGGATTTGAAGTGTCCAACAAGATTATAACTTGACAGTACGAATGATATTTGGGAGAGGTTGCCAGCAATCTATGATGAAACTCACTCTGAAATGGCATTAAGGGTCTTTATGAATACATAATCTAAGAGGGTCAATATGGGTGATGTTATCTCTATAATGGCCATGGGTGATTCAAAATCTGAAGCTGGCAACAACCAGGTAAATGTTCCCGATCTCAAGAAAAATCTTCATGCTCTTTCTAAGAAAAAATTGGATGCTGCTTTCCTTAATTAATATTGTTGATAAGTTGAGTGTTGATAAAAAGCAATTAATCAATAATTTTTAACTATTAAATTTGAATGTCAAAATCTTAGAAAAATAAGATTATAAGGAACAAGTACGATTTTTATAATCTAAGAATACAACAATTAAATTGAAACTCAAAAGTTGAATAAAGTACCAGAAAAAGACAAACATAAAATTAGTGAGGTATAGACTTCCGTAGAAAATGAACAAAAATTAACTAGGAATAATTTATGCAGTCAAACTAAAAGAAATTAGTTAATTCAAGAGGACTTGAACAAGGTCAAATGTGCAATCTTAAGAATCTCTAAATGGAACAGTTCCTCAAAGGCTCTTGACTGGCTGAATAAGAACCACGTGTCAATAAAATTGATCTATCATACTACAAACTTCTTCCTAAAGTTGATCCTAAGTATGTAGCCACTGCCTAAAATAAATTATGCACACACTGTAGAACCACTTGTCATTATAAAAAAATTTATAAGGCATTATTCAATGCACAAAATAAAAGGGTACCTATTCAGACTCACTGGGTACAGGAGACATCAGTCATGAAGAAATCTGCCTTGCCTAGCTGGACTAAGAGGTATTTGATACACCCATTTAGTCAAACAAAGGATACAATCTAGATTGGGTTCCCAAATATGACCTCTGACTTGTTTACATGTTAAAGTGAGAGGAAACAATCAAGGCATATGTCGATAATGGCTGCTCTTGACACATAGCTGAACGAAGGAGAATTGTCTCTCACCAATAGCCTTCCAAGGAGAAAATATGGCTTTTAGGGGTGGTGAAAAAGGTAAAATCACTAGTATAGGTAAGATTGATAAGTTACTTTCCCATGCTATAAAAATGTGTAATGTTTTGATGAGCTAAAACACAATCTCCGAAGTGTCAGCCAGATATGCGACAAGGGCAACAAGGTTGAGTTTGACTTAGCTAAGAGTCTCGCCACAATCTTGAAATCTGGTGAGGTAGTTCTTAAAGGAAAGAGATATAATAATGTTACATTGCTTCCATTATGTCCTTTCCCGAGAATAAACTGACCTACCTAAGTGTGCTTGATAATGACCATCGTTTGTGGTACGGGAGGTTAGGTCATGCTAGTCTTGTTTAACTGAACAAACTAGCTTTAAAATATTGTTATAGGACTACCACAAATTTGTATTATGACAAAGTATGTGATGCATGTGTAAAAGACAATCATGTTAGATCCTCTTTCAAATCTAAGGTCGTTAGTACCTCTAGACCCCTAGAACTATTCAATATGGACCTTTGGGATCCCATGAGGGTTATGTGTAAAGGTGGCAAAAGATATATCCTTATGGAAGTTGATGACCATACCAGATATACTTGGATCTTATGTATTTCAAGTAGATATGAAATTTTTAATTTTTTGCATATTTCTCAAAATGTTTCAAAAGAAACTGGCTCTTCAACTTGCGAGCATACGTTTTGATCATACTACCGAGTTTGAAAATACCAAGTTTTTTGAGTCTCGCAATGTGCATGGTCTAGATCATAATTTCTGTGCTCCCAGAACTCTCCAACAAAATGGTGTGGTTAAGAGAAATAATATTTCACTAAAAGATATGGAAAGGACAATAAATCTCTAGTGGCCTGCCTAAGAATTTCTAGGCAGAAGCCATAAACACAATATGCTACTTGTTGAATAGATGCATGGTAAGACCATTACTTGAGAAGATGCCCTATGAGTTGCTTAAAGGAAGAAAACCTAATATCTCGTATCTTAGACCTTTTGATTGTAAATGTTATGTTCATAATAAAATCAAGGAAGCTCAAAGAAAGTTTGATGCCAGAAGTGATTATGGAGTATTCTTGGTTATTCACTATGTAGCAAAGCATATAAGGTTTTCAATAAATGCACAATGTGTGTAGAAGAAAATGTGCATATTGTATTTGATGAATCAGATCCCTTAATTGAGAGAAATATATAGGATGATGAACAAGACCTTGGTCTGATATGAGATGAGAATTCGGATCTTAAAGATCAAGTTAAAACTATAGAAAGTAATGAAGCAGGCATTAGAAACAGAAGTTGGAGAAGATGAAGAATCCATTTGGGGGGAACTATAAGCTCAACTGAGCAAGAAGAAGGAACTGGGATGGAAGACCTTCTTCTTGAGCCTGGTGGACATGCTGAGAAATCTCAACAATATCAAAGAAGACCTTGTAAACACCAAAGTTCCCATCCTCTGGAGAACATAATCTCAAATCCAACTCAACAATTCAGACCAAATCATCCTTGAGAAATTCCGATGCTTTCAATACTTTTTTATCTACTACTGAGCTAAAAACGTTAAAGAAGCTTTGCTAGAAGCTAACTGGGTTTTAGCTATGGCATCTGGAGCCAAGATATAAGGACCGAACGATAATAGGAACAAAGTGAATCTTCAGAAATAAGCTGGATGAACGAGGAATAGTGAAGAGGAACAAGGCTAGGCTTGTGGTTTAAGGTTACAATCAAGGGAAGGGAATTGATATGATGAGACTAGTACACCCTATATTTTCGTACGTAAAAGTGCGTCGTGAGCAAACTAATGTAGGACCAAAAATAAGATCAACTTTGAAAATATATAAAGTAAGTTAATCATGTTATCTCGGAGGTTACAAATATTGAAGATCATGAACAACAAGTACAAATAGGGTTGGAAGGTTCAAAAGCTAAAGGAATTGAAGAAAATAGTGTTTCGTCATAAGTCGATAAGTTGGGAATGTTATAACATGTACTTTTGGGGTGAGACTAGGGTACTTAACATGATAAGGAGGTTATGTTATGAGTTATGTTAGTCGTATGATAGTCATGTGTTATGTTTTGAAGTCAAGCGAGTGGTGGAACAAAAGTCTATGAAAGTCATCACAAGTTACGTTCATAAGTTTTACTGAAACTTTGGAACAAATATAACTGCGATTTTCTCCCAAAATGCTTTGAGTTATGGGGTTTTCCACCCATAAAATTAAATATCTATGAGTCTATTTTCTAACGCATTAAACCTTTTGTCAATACGATATTGGAGTAGAGAGATATGGGCTTTTTTGCTAGACTGCGCAGACTGTCACGTACTTGCTTAAATGAGAGTCCAAATATGGGCCAGTTCGGGTCATCCAAAGAGGCCTTTTTAAAGTCATATCTCCTTCATATATTAGACTGATAATAAGTCATAATAACCAGGTATAATCTCTGCAAAACGCCTCCCAAAAATTACCCACAAACCCTAATTGATTTTCTCTCCCTTTCAAGTTCTAATTGGAGGTAAAACCTAGAGTTAGAAGAACCAAGATAGGAGCTGAGTTATCCAAAAAATAAGGTATGTTTACTACTCTATTTCATCCATTTGTTTTTCTTTAAATTCATAGTAAGTCGTTCAATATTTGTAAGAACTCACGGGACGGTGATTGGAAGCTGTGAGTTCGAGTTATTCACTTGTAGCGGATTGTTTTGTGCTGCTGTTGGGCTGCATGTTTTACTACTGTTTTGTGGAGGTTTTGAGTAGGTAGGGTGTGTATAAATACCACATAAATTCAGGGGGGTGGGCTGGTCATTCGTCATAAAATTTTGGGTTGTTTGATACTA
This sequence comes from Nicotiana otophora, assembly GCA_000715115.1. Taxonomy (NCBI): domain Eukaryota; kingdom Viridiplantae; phylum Streptophyta; class Magnoliopsida; order Solanales; family Solanaceae; genus Nicotiana; species Nicotiana otophora. The sequence goes on along the minus strand of AWOL01S0016583.1, from coordinate 72 downwards.
CTACGGTGGTCATTTTGTGTATGAAGAGATTGAGGTGTGTTGGGCTGTTTTGTAGTATTTTGTGGTGTATAT
>AWOL01S0016582.1:24750-58154 GCA_000715115.1 Nicotiana otophora | reverse complement strand
GCTCGATAAGATTATCGAGCCGACTCCTCGAGCAGCTTTCGGACTCGAGGCTCGTTTGTACTGTCTTCGGAGCTCACTCCCAAAATTCCACTTCGATTTTTTTCCACTCGAACTTGATTGAACGTAGGAAGGCCGAAATCTATTTCGACCATATACAGATAGTCCCCTCGTTTCTCACGAAGAATGCGGTGAGAATCGATATGATTTTCGACGGTTCAATCGGGTTATAAGCTGACGTTTTAACAGAGATCGATTATGACGTATGTGATAGTTGTCCCATCGATTTAGTCTTTCAAGGTATTTAATGCTTGTCAGATAGCGGTCGGTCACCTCTGATATTGAACCGTCATGATGCGAGCCTATAAATAACCCTTCCATCTAACATTTACCACTTTTACGCCTTCACTCTTCCAAATTTTCTTATCCTTCCTCTCTATTTCGTCGCTTGCAGAGCCATCTACACCAGAGTTTTGGTGTCGTCAATTTTTCACTTTCCTTTGCCTTTCTTCCTCTCATATCAATGGCCAAAACTTCAAAAACTATACCTCAAAAGAAGAAAACTTCTTCTTCACGGCCGTCCGGCGATAAGGCGCCGGTGGAGCAGTCCACCTATGACTATGTTCCCTGCTCGTGTACTCTGAAGATCGATTTTAAGGTTGAGAATCCTTCATCTGTTCTGAGTCGATGCGAGCACATGTCGATGTACATATGCTCTATAACGGAGGGTTATCTCGAGGCCGTTAGGAAAGACTACAACTGGGGTTCCGAGGTTGTGTTGCAAATTCCATCCCACGAAGAGAGCATCATCACCCATGTGGAGAGGTTTTTAAGTGTTTACACTTATCCCTTCATGTTAGGTCCCGTCGACCCGGTGATCATTGATTTTTGCAAAAGATATTAGGTCACCCTCGGTCAAATTCATCCCTCCCTATGGCGTATAGTAATCCTACTTCGCTTCTTCTCTATCAAAGACGGGGGGCTGGAGTTTTCCCTGAATCAACTCATATGATTGTATCAGCCTCAAATCTTTCGAGGACTAATTAGACTTCATCATCGGGCATCGAAGGCTTTGATGTCGAGCATCGACGAAGACAAGGATCGGGGTTGGATGGGCCGTTATATTCGGGTGAGGACCCGTGACCTTATTCCGGAAGAGAAAATGTCGTTCCCCGAGGAATGAAATTTCGACCGTAAGTGGTTCTCTTAAGACGTTGCTTTTTGTATCTTTTCCCAATTTTTTCTGATGTCTTTCTCCGATATACAGCTGCCCCTTGGATGCCACAAGCGGTACCCGACCTCGAGGATATTCTNACAAATTATTATCGGCCGATGTTCAGCTTTGAAGCGTCAAGCAAAAGGGTTCGGCTCAAGCTAAAAGGATCGAGGAGCTTGAAGCATGGCTTACTGAGGCCAAAGCGGAGGTTGAGTCGTCGAAAGTCATGGTAGATAAGTCCATTGCCGTGTATCGGGTTGATGCCGAGGCTGCTCAGATAGAGGCACAAGAGCCGGCAGATACTGCCGACACTCGAGCACATTGGGTTGCCGAACTTGCTAAATGTAGGTCTCAGAGGGAGACCCTCGAGGAGATACACGCTCGAGGTTTCGACCTTACTGAAGAGATAAAAAGGGCTAAAGAGGTCGAAGCTGAAGCTAAAGCCTTGGCTTCTGATGGTGATAATGATGATGATGACGGTAGCAAGAGCGGATCCGAGGATGGGGAAGAGCCTGACAGAGAAGCAAACACCCCTGAGGATGACCAGGAAGCTTAGTTCTTAATTTTTTTACTTTTGTAATCAATCATGTAGACAATTTTGTATATAGACAACTTGGCCGACTTGCTTATGTTTCGTGAAGAATTTATATGTGCCTTACAAATGTTTTCACAAGGATCTTAACAATNGCTTGGCGTGATTTGGCAAAAGGTAGATGGGAGGCCAAGAATCATGGTAAGGTTTTACTTCTCGGTTCCTTTAAAGTGTTCTTTGTGCTCCATTCATTACCGATTTCCTTTCATGCAGGTGTAACCAAGGATGCCTCTTTGAGGCCTTTGAGCGGTAAAAAAATGAACCAAGTCCCCGGTCCCAAAACCGGGGAAAGATAAGAAGCGAAAAGCTGGCTCTCGGTCAGAGGACCCCAAGCCCAAAACTCGAAGGGTGAGAAGGAAGGCAATTGCTTTTCCGATTGACTCGGTCCAATGACTGAGAGAAGAAGAAGACGATGCCTCAGCTTTGGTGATCCGATCTGTGAAAGCTATCGAGGTCACCAGAGCTCCTGAGCCAATGGCGGCTGTACTGGTCGGGGTCGTTCCTGGAATCCCGAGTCTTGATCGGAGCGCCCCGAGTGATTCGCTTGGGGCTATGATAGTGGGTCATTCGCATTCCCTTCCAACCTTTTCTGAGGAGGCGTTAAAGGAAGCTCGAGAATTGAAGATCCCTGATATGGGCGGAGGCTCTAGTGTAGGGGACCCTTTTCGGGATTGCTTTACTGGAGTCAATGTTGCTTCCGATATTGGTGACGCTTCTCTTCTACTAGAAGAGGCCCAACGTTTCATTACTCTGGTAATGATTTTACTATNTGATGATGACGGTAGCAAGAGCGGATCCGAGGATGGGGAAGAGCCTGACAGAGAAGCAAACACCCCTGAGGATGACCAGGAAGCTTAGTTCTTAATTTTTTTACTTTTGTAATCAATCATGTAGACAATTTTGTATATAGACAACTTGGCCGACTTGCTTATGTTTCGTGAAGAATTTATATGTGCCTTACAAATGTTTTCACAAGGATCTTAACAATTTTAATCAAATTTGGACTTCATAGTCTCTATGATTGATTGTTTTTTCAGACTCGAAGTGACGTAGCCCTTAGGCTTACTAGTTGAGTCAATGATTCGAACTCAAAGAAATATATCTCGTAGGCATAATGATCGAGTGAGTGCTCACTCGAACTCAAAATAAAAGTAGCCCGTAGGCTTAGTCATCGAGTGAATGATTCGAACTCGAAGTAATGTAGCCCGTAGGCGTAATGGTCGAGTGAGTGCCTTCTCTAACTCAAAATGAAGGTAGCCAATAGGCTTAGTGGTCGAGTGATTGATTCGAACTCGAAGTAATGTAGCCCGTAGGCATAATGGTCGAGTGACTGGTCGCTTGAACTCGACATGCAAGTAGCCTGTAGGCTTATTAATCGTTGAGTGAATGATTCGAACTCAAAGTAATATAGCCCGTAGGCATAATGGTCGAGTGAGTGCTAGCTCGAACTCGAAATAAAAGTAGTCCGTGGGCTTAGTCGTCGAGTGAATGATTCGAACTTGAAGTAATGTAGCCCGTAGGCATATTAGTCGAGTGAGTGCTTGCTCGAACTCATAATAAAAGTAGCCCATAGGCTTAGTCGTCGAGTGAATGATTCGAACTCGAAGTAATATAGCTCATAGGCGTAATGGTCGAGTGAGTGCTTGCTCGAACTCGAAATACAAGTAGCCCGTAGGCTTAGTCATCAAGTGAATGATTCAAACTCGAAGTAATGTAGCCCGTAGGCATAATGGTCGAGTGAGTGCTTGCTCAAACTCGTAATAAAAGTAGCCCATATGCTTAGTCATCGAGTGAATGATTCGAACTCGAAGTAATGTAGCCCGTAGGCGTAATGGTCGAGTGAGTGCTTCCTCGAACTCGTAATAAAAGTAGCCCGTAGGCTTAGTGGTCAAGTTTATCTTAATTCTGATTGCATAATAAATCTCCAAATAGAAGATTGTTTCTTGGATATAAGATATTGGTAAAGAGGAGGACTTTCTTTGCAAGTCATTATACATGTGTTCATGTTTTGCGTCTGGGTTCGGGCCAACTACATGAGCATGGTTCGTTTTGACCATTTTGGCTCTTGCAACGTTTCCTACTAGAACCCCGTTGTTGCGAAATAACTTTCTAGCATCAGAACTTGATATATTTGAGGGCTATAGCCCCCCCAAGTATTCTAGGTCGATTGTACAGAGGCCTCGGATACTGTTGTAAATGCAGCACGATCATTGGTTGCCTCATTAAAAACCTTGCCGAAAAACCCATTTGGGATAAAACCGGTCTAAGGGAAAAAGAGTGCAACGCGCGCTTTCAAGCAAAGGATCCATATTAGCTCTTGTTTGGACTTCTGCAGGGGTCAGTTTTGAAATGTAAATGAATATGGAAGGGTCGTACCTTAGCAGTAGTATCATTTTAGATGTGACACATTCCAACTGCTTGATAGCTGTTTGCCGTTTATAATGCCGAGCCTGTACGATCCCTTTCCGACATTCTCGAGAACCTGATATGGTCCTTCCTAATTTGGTCCTAGTTTTCCTTTGTTCGGATTTCGGGTATTGATGGTGACTTTTCTTAACACTAAGTCCCCGTTCTTGAAATGGCGGAGCTTGGTTCTTCGATTATAATATCTTTCGATTCGCTACTTTTGGGGTGCCAATTGGACGAGAGCAGCTTCTCGTCTTTCGTCCGATAATTCGAGGCTAGTATTCATAGCCTCGTTATTTGATTCTTCCATCGTGAATCAAAATCTGGTACTGGGTTCACCGACTTCGACTGGTATCAATGCTTCGGACCCATATACTAAGGAGAATGGGGTCGCCCCCGTACTGGATTTTGACATTGTCTGATATGCCCAAAGGACTTCGGGCAGGATTTCTCTCCATTTTCCTTTAGCGTCGTTCAACCTCTTCTTTAGGTTTTGAATGATTAGTTTTGTTCGTTGATTCGGCATGTCCGTTCCCACTGGGGTGGTATGGTGTTGATAGTATCTTTCTTATTTTGTGATCTTCAAAGAATTTTGTTACTTTGCTGCCAACGAATGGTTTCCCATTGTCACATACTTTTTTGGCGGGTATCCCGAATCGGCATACGATATGATCCCAAATAAAGTATAGAACTTCTTTCTCTCTTATTTTCTCGAACGCCTGCGCTTCAACCCATTTAGAAAAATAGTCAGTCATAAATAAAATGAATTTGGCTTTACCTGGGGTCGATGGCAGAGGGCCGACGATATCCATTCCCCATTTCATGAACGGCCATGGGGATAGAACTGAGTGAATTTTCTCTCCGGGTTGATGGATCATTTGCGTAAACCTTTGATACTTGTCACATTTATGAACAAATTCCTTCGCATCTTTGCCCATATCGATCCAATAATACTCTGCTCTGATTATTTTTCGAACTAATGTATTGGCACCGGAGTGATTCCCATAAGTGCCTTTGTGCACTTCCCATATGATGTAATCGGTACCTCCCGGACCCAAGCATACTGCTAACGGTCCATCGAATGTCCTTTGATATAGCGTTCCATCCGAAGCCAACGTGAATCGAGCAGCTTTAGTCTGTAGGGCCCTAGAATCTTTANTCGTGCACTTCCCTTAGGATGTAATCGGTATCTCCCGGACCCAAGTATACTGCCAACGGTCCGTCGAATGTCCTTTGATATAGCATCCCATCCGAAGCCAACGTGAATCGAGCAGCTTTAGTCCGTAGGGCCCTAGAATCTTTAGGGTCCGATGGGAGATTTCCGCTCTTTAAGTATTCAATATACTTATTTCTCCAATCCCAGGTTAAGCTTGTAGAATTTATCTTGGCGTGACCTCCTTCGATTACTAATATCGAGAGTTGAACGACAGTCCCCGAGCTCAAGTCATCTTCCTCGACCGACGATCCCAAATTCGCAAGTGCATCGGCCTCATTGTTTTGTTCTCGTGGAACATGCCGTAAAGTCCATTATTTGAAATGCTGCAAACTGACAAGTAGTTTGTCTAAATACCTTTGCGTTCTACCTTCTTGAACTTTGAAGGTTTTTTTTACTTGACTCACCACCAGCAAAGAGTCATATTTGGCTTCAATGACTTCTGCTCCCAAGTTTTTAGCTAGCTCGAGACATGCAATCATGGCTTCATACTCGGCCTCGTTGTTAATCAACCTGGTAGTTTTAATAGATTGCCTAATGGTGTTACCCGTAGGTGGTTTCAAAACTAGGCCTAGCCCGGACCCTTTCACGTTCGAAGTCCCATCCGTAAAAAGGATCCATACCCCCTGATGATGTACCCAGTTTCAACATGAGTTCTTTTTCGACTTCGGGTACGAGGGTTGGCATGAAATCGGCCACGAAGTCTGCTGAAATTTGAGGCTTGATGTCCGTACGGGGTTGATATTCGATATCGTACCCACTGAGTTCGACGGCCCATTTGGCCAATCGGCCTGATAGTTTGGGCTTGTGCAAAATATTACGAAGTGGGTAAGTGGTTAATACGCATATGGGGTGACATTGAAAGTACGGTCTTAACTTTCTAGAGGCGCTTATCAGTGCAAGTGCCAATTTTTCTAGGTGCGGATATCTAGTTTCTGCTTCTCTAAAGGTCCGACTTATATAATAAACGGAAAATTGCGTACCTTGATCTTCTCGAACTAGGACATTGCTTACGGCGATTTCCGATATTGCCAAGTACAAGCAAAATTTTTCGTCTGTTTGTGGAGTGTGAAGTAGTGGTGGGCTCGATAGATATCATTTTAGTTCCTCTAATGCTTGTTGGCATTTCGGGGTCCAAGCAAAATCGTTCTTCTTTTTGAGTAGAGAGAAAAATTTATGACTTCGATCTGATGATCTCGAAATGAATCGGCCTAAGGCTACAATCCGTCCTGTTAGCCTTTGTACAGCTTTCACGCAGTCCACGATGGTGATGTCTTCGATGGCCCTAATTTTATCGGGGTTAATCCCGATTCCCCGATTTGACACCATGAAACCGAGGAACTTGCCCGAACCAACCCCCAAAGCACATTTTTCGGGGTTGAGCTTCATGTTGTATTTCCTCAAAATCTCGATCGTTTCCTGTAAATGGGTCAAATGGTCCTCTGCGCACATGGACTTAACTAGCATGTCATCAACATAAACTTTCATTGATTTACCTATTTGTTCTTCGAACATTTTATTTACTAAGCGTTGGTAAGTAGCCCCTGCATTTTTTAGCCCGGAGGGCATCACATTATAATAATATGTTCCATATTTGGTGACAAATAAAGTCTTTTCCTGGTCCTCAGGGTTCATCTGGATTTGATTATACCCGGAATAGGCATCGAGAAAAGTGAGGATCTCGTGGCCGGCCGTGGCATCGATCATGCGATCGATGTTGGGCAGCGGAAAGGAATCTTTGGGGCATGCTTTGTTCAAATCCTTATAGTCCACACACATTCTAAGTTTGTTCCCTTTTTTAGGTACTACAACTACATTGGCTAACCATTTGGGATATTTCACCTCCCGAATGGACCCTATCTTGAGAAGTTTGGTTACCTCGTCCTTTATAAATGCATGCTTTTCCTCGGACTGGGATCTTCTCTTTTGCTTCACCGGTATGAACCTAGGGTCTAAGCTTAGACGATGCGTCATTATGTCCGGTGGGATCCTTGTTATATCTAAATAGGACCAGGCAAAACAATCAATGTTATCGATAAGAAATTGAGCGAGTTTCTTCCTGAGTTCGGGGCTCAACCCTGTTCCCAAGCAAACCTTTCGCTCGGGCCAGTGCTCGATTAGTGTGACTTGCTCTAGTTCCTCAATTGTTTATTTGGTGGCGTCGGAGTCATCGAGAATCATGAAAGATCGAGGGACCCTTTGATCATCATCTTCTTCGATCTTCTGGTTATCTGGCTGGGTCGAAGACGACATCTGTGATTGCTATTTGGTGCCCCGTTCTCCTTCTGAGCCCGATCCCTTTATCGGCGAAGGTGAGGATATTGATTTCGCTTCCTCGACGACGAACATTTATTTTGCGGCCGGTTGTTCTCCGTACACTGTTTTGACACCTATCGATGTTGGGAATTTGAGGACCTGGTGTAGGGTCGAAGATACAACTCTCATGTTATGGATCCATGGCCTTCTGAAAAGGGCGTTGTATCTCATATCGCCTTCGATCACGTGAAACTTCATTTCCTGGATGGTTCCGGCCACGTTTATTGGTAGGATTATCTCGCCTTTGGTGGTTTCACATGGCATATTGAATCCGTTTAGAGCCAGAGTTGCGGGTACGATCTGGTCCTGCAGGCCGAGCTGTTCTACGGCCTTCAATCTGATGATGTTGGCTGAGCTACCTGGATCGATTAACACACGCTTAATTTTAGTTTTATTCATGAGTACGGATATTACCAGTGCATCTTTATGAGGTTGGATGACTCCTTATGCATCTTTATCATCGAAGGACAAAGTCCTTATGGGTGTATAATCTTGAGTATGAGATCGCTTTTCTCTCACAATCGATGTTTTAGTGCGTTTAAGCACTGGTCCCTGAGGGGTATCGGCGCCGCCGATGATCATGTGAATGACGTGCTGCGGTTCTTCTTGATCATTTTGCTTGCCGAAATCCCTGTTTTTAAAATGGTTCTTCGCCCTATCACTCAGAAATTCCCGAAGGTGCCCTTTATTAAATAAGCGGGCTACTCCCTCTCTTAGTTGCCTGCAATCTTCCGTTCTGTGGCCATGGGTGCCATGATATTCGCACATTTGATTGGGATTCCTTTGGGTAGGATCGGTCTGCATGGGTCGAGGCCATTTAGCATCTTTGATGCGTCCGATAGCCGACACAGTGGTGGATGCACCAACGCTGATGTTATACTCTGATAATCGAGGTACTTCTATAGGATCTGCATATTTATCAAAGCCGCTCTTGCTCATAAGTCCCCGAGAATATTTCCCTCGATGAATCCTTTGATTGTTCCGAACTGTGTTGCGTGTTGAACCGTTGTTCATCCGATCTGCGATGTACGGTTGATATCGGTCTCTGTTCGGCCTTTGTTCTCTATCGATCTCCCTTTGGTTTTTAGTAGTTGTCCTATTCTGATGCACGGGTCCATACGGAGCTCCCAACTGGTCATCTTCGACCCTAATTTTCGATTGATATTGGTTGTGTATATCTGCCCAAGTTATTACTGGATACTCGATCAAATTTTGCTTCAGCCGACGTGATGCTGTCGAAATTAGCTCGTTCAACCCTTGGGTGAAAGCTTGTACAACCCAATCGTCTGTTACCGGTGGCAATTCCATACGTTCCATTTGAAATTGGGATACGAATTCCCTCAGCATTTCATTACCCCTTTGCTTTACTTTGAAGAGGTCTGATTTCCTTGTTGTAATTGGCACCAGCATGTGCCTTTACGAACGAATCTGCTAACATGGCAAAAGAATCGATGGAATTTGGCGGTAAATTGTGATACTAGATCATTGCTCCCTTCAAGAGGGTCTCCCCGAACTTTTTCAACAACACGGATTCGATCTCATCGTCCTCCAAATTGTTACCTTTGATGGCACATGTGTAAGAGGTGACGTGTATATTAGGATCGGTCGTACCGTTATATTTGGAAATTTTGGTCATATGAAATTTTTTGGGGATTGGTTTTTGGGGCCGCACTCGAAGAAAAAGGCTTTTGTATGAATGTTTTTGAATCAAGCCCTTTTATCATTGGTGAAACCCCTGGGATTTGATCGACCCTGGCATTGTATGTTTCCACTCTCTTGTTGTTGGCTTCGACTCGTTTTGTGAGTTCCTCGAGCAATTTAGTAATTTCGGGAGTGGTCCCCAATTCTTGCTCGTTTGATTTCACTATGGCGGGCTCCGTTCTGGGGTGATTTCTCGAAGCAGATTGGGATCCGGCCTGCTTTGTATATGAGTTTGGCTCTGTAACTGGGCTATCGCTACTTGTTGGGCTTGTAGCATCACGAAGATTATACATAAGCTGGCTCCGATTTCCCTTGCATTATGGGTGTCTCGGGCTACGGATCGAGTACCGCCCTGAATGCTTTTTTCCTGTTCGGAACGCTGATTCGCCTCCAGAGCTATTTGTGAATTGACATCCAATGGTACTTCGGCTCGACTTTCGGGTACTGCGATTCGAGCCTCAGTGCCATCGTCAAGTGGCCTTCCGTCCCCGGGTGCCAAGTTATTGGTTTCATCTTGAAGGACGGCTTCGTGGTCGATAGGTAAAGCCATTGCTGATTTGAAGTTGTAAACTGGTGTGTACTGCAAATTTATATCAAACAATCACTATTATCCTTAGCCCCACGGTGGGCGCCAAACTGTTTACCCGAAAAATCAGATAACGTTAAATTATGCATGGTTCTAAGGATACGCGATACCCTTTGATACAAAGATAGCAGTACGAGTATTCTTGACTATGAGAATGGGAATAATGAACAGAAAGAATGAGTAAGATGAAGTAAAACAAGCAGAAGGAGATATCCTTGTATATGAGAAAAGATCTTTTGTTCCAGTGTATTCAGTATATCCATAGCTTACAAGGATCCCCTCTTTTATAATATAGGGTCATTACTTTATTTATAACAAAAAAAAAAATAAAGCATATAGTGGAGGACCCATGATTATTTGTCTCTTCCTCGATTCTCGCCAAGATTTTCTCTCTTGATGCAGTTGTAACGGCTCTTGTCTGTGAGCTCGATACTGGCTCGAACTCGTTACTGGGTCGAGCCCTTCGGTCTTGGCTTGAGCTCGACCTTCAGGATGGGCGTGGCGCATTTCCGACCTCGAAGCAATGCCTTGCGGATCAATTTGGTCACGGGCTCGATAAGATTATCGAGCCGACTCCTCGAGCAGCCTTCGGACTCGAGGCTCGTTTGTACTGTCTTCGGAGCTCACTCCCAAAATCCCACTCCGATTTCTTGCCACTCAAACTCGATCGAACGTAGGAAGGCCGAAATCTATTTCGACCATATACAACCTCCAAGTTTCAGTGTTTAATATACCCTGCTGCCAATAGGGTTTGTGGATACGTTCTTCCCACTAGGGTTACCGTTAGGGTTGGGTGATTTTTAAAGTTTACTAACGGCAGGGGCAAATTTGACCTGATAGTATAACGACAAGGATAAAGTTGGCAGGGGCAAATTTGACCTGATAGTATAACGACAAGGATAAAGTTGTCCGAACGGAGGTTAAATTTAGACAATATTCGAAAGTAGAGGGATACATTTGGCCCTTTCCCCAATTATCATATACTTACGTTGAAATTTTCTTAAACTTAAATGTTTTATCTTGCCATCCGCGATCATAAACTAGACAAAGGTGTCATGGTTAGTAGACCTTTATGAAAGCTTTTCTCGTGTGTAAAATTCAAGTTGGAATTTATTTTGAACCTTTTCCATCTTTCTCTTTTCTTTGTGCTTGTTGTCTAGTCATTTTCCGTTTCGGCTACCTCCCAATTTTCTACTTGTCATTTTATTATTTTTTATATGTTTATTTCCTCTATCCCATTATTTTATATGTGGTCTCTAGCAAGAACACTCCAAAAAAAAGATTCCAAAATTTTAAAATTTCATTAAATAAGCATTCCTCTTAATCTCAAATTTATGAGTTTTCTCTTTCAAATCCGAAAAGTCTCAATGGGAATTTTGGATTGAGATCAAATTCAATTTTTATCTTTTTGATTATATCATAAAATATTATTTTATTCTATGGTTATTAAATATAATTTAAATTTCTTTACTATTAAATTATGATAAAAATTTTGTAAGCATTGCTTAAAAAAGATATGAGATTTTTTACTTTGATTTTTGGGAACTTGTAGTTTATTTAGTTCTGTACTTATGGGGTATAGTTTATTTATTAAAGATATTTTTTAAACTTTCTTATTCTGGTGTAATTTCCTTATTGATGATGTTATCTGTAACGACCCGACCGGTCGTTTTAAGATCTAAAGCGTCGTTCGACGGTTTGAAGCCTTGAACAACTTCACTTTAGGTATTACGACTTGTACGTATGGTCGGAATTGAATTTCGGAAAGTTCGGAGTTGATTTGGAAAGCAAATTCTAATTTCGGAAGTTTTAAATTGGGAGAATTGATTAAGGTTTGACTTTTGAGTAAACAATCTCGGAATCAAGATTTGAAGGTTCCAATAGGTTCGTATAATAATTTCGGACTAGGGCATATGTTCGGGTTGAGTATCGGATCACCTGGGAGTATTTCGGCGTTTATTATGGAAAGTTAACATTTTGAAAGTTTAAGAATTTCATAAGTTCGGCTTGAAGTGGATTTTGATGTTATCGATGTCCGTTTGAGATTCCTAACCTCGGAATAGTTCTGTATGGTGATTGTGGTCTTAGGAGCATGTACGGACGTTGATTTGGAGATCTGTAGGTCATTTCGGCGTCAATTGGCAAAAGTTGGAAATTGGATGATTTTTGAAAAGTTTGACCGGGAGTGAATTTTTTGATATCGGGGTCGGATTCCGATTCTGGAAGTGGGAGTAGGTCCGTAATGTCAATTATGACTTGTGTGCAAAATTTGAGGTCAATCGAACTTGATTTGATGCGTTCCGGTACAAGTTATAGAATTTGGAAATTATAAGTTTGATTCAAGATGCGATTCATGATTTTGATATTTTTTGACGTGGTTTAAGGCTTAGACTAAGTTCGTATTGTATTTTGGGACATGTTGGTATATTTTATTAAGTTCCAGAGGGCCTCGGGTGGATTCCGGATGGTTAACGGATTGAAGTTGACTTTATGAAAATGCTGAAGTTGTTGTCATCTGGTGTAACTGCACCTGCGAGGTTTTGGCCGCAGGTGCAGGGCTGTAGAAGCGGCCTAGGGGTCACAGAAGCGGAGCAGGTCAGCCAAGGAAAGGACCGCAAATACGGAGTTTCGGCCGCATCTGCGCAAGCGCAGAAGCGAAGCATTGGGCGCAGAAGCAGGAGAAGGCGCAGGAGTGGAAGAGGGCTCGCACCTGCGATGTCGCAGAAACGGGAAGTGTTTCCGCAGGTCCGAGGCATTGTGTTTGGGTGATTTTCCTCAGAAGCGGTGGCGTGGTCGCAGAAGCGACGCCGCAGGTGCGGTTAGTGTCCCGCAGGTGCGAAAATATTGCTGGGCAAAATCGTTTTAAGAGCGGGATTTGGCTCTTTTTCTCTCATTTTTCACTTGGTTGGGGCGATTTTGGAGAGCTTCAATGAGCGATTTTCATCAAGCAATACGAGGTAAGCGATTCCCATCTATTACAAGTTAAATACATGGATTCTATAAGGATTTAAACATAGAAATTAGTAGGAATTTGAGATTTTTGGTAGAAAACCTAGAAATTGATATTTTTGGATTTTGACCACGAAATTGGAATTGGAATTGGGAATAAAATCATATATTTGAGTTCGTAGTATTATGGGTAAAAGTTATCTTTCGAAAATTTTCGAAATCTGGGCATGTGGGCCCGAGGGTGACTTTATCGACCTTTTGAGCGGAATTAGAAATTGTTATAAATTAATTTATAATGAGTATTAGAGTATATATTTATGGATTTGCACATTGATTGGCTAGTTTTGGAGCGACAGGCAACAGTTTGGGGTGTTAGAGTGGCGTTGGAGCCGGTTATGGAACTTCGGAGTGAGGTAAGTCTTCTGTCTAACTTTGTGAGGGGGAAACTACCCCTTAGGTGATAATTATTGTTATGTGCCACTAGTTATGGGTGCTATGTATGCACGAGGTGACGAGAGTCCGTACGTAGCTAAGCATGTTATGTCCGGGTAGACTTAGGATCTTATCTTGTGATATTTAAATTATTTGAACTCATTCTGCTGGCTTAACTAATTAAAATTATAATTGAATTTGAATTAGAAATAAACGTATGTATAATAGGACATTCCTTGACACTTTGAATTTTGGGCAAGTTAATTGAGAAATGGTAACGATTATATTCATTTTATGCTCCTGTGTTGTATTGTAAACATGTGTCTCGTAATTCGCTGAACTTCTTTCCTTTTCTTGTGGAGCGGGCTGAACGCCTCGGCAGTATATAGGTGCATCTATAGTTCGTGTCACTCGACTCTCGGCAGTGTACACATTATTCTGGATCGGGCCGAACGACCTCAGCATAATCGTGCGTTATATCGCTGGTAGTCCGAACATTCACGAGATTATCTTTCTGCCGATGCCCGACATAATATACGGTGTTCCTTATTTATTTGATAATGGCACTTGATAGTTTCTGAGCTATTAAGGCAGGATATAAAATTGAGAAACTTATGCTATAAAAGAAATAATTGGGAGGTTATGCACCTTACAGATTTATCTTGTTATTGTCGTACACTGTATATATATGTTTAAGTTTTATTATATTGCTTTATTGGACCTCTAGTAAGAGTCGATATCGACCCCTCGTCACTACTTCTCTGGGGTTAGGCTAGATACTTACTAGGTACGCGTTGATTTACGTACTCATGCTACATTTCTGCACTAAATGTGCAGGCACTGACAGGTCCACTTGGTGATCATCCTGACGCGTAGGCGAACCCGTTGAGGAGATTTTATGTGAGCTGCATTCCAGGCCACACATCGCAGTCCACCGAGTCTCCCTTGTACTATATATTATATTTTATCTTATTATATTCGAGACAGACGTTGTATTAATATTGTATTCTTTAGAAATTGCTTATGCACTTGTGACACCAAATTTTAGGGGTTTCTGCTGGTTGATCGTTATTGTAGATCACGTACTTATAATCATTTTTTCCTTGCAAATTCTATTTTATACTGTTTAAGTAATGGAGATTATGATCTCGAGAGTAATAAATGAGTAAATAAATTGATGAATTAACGTTGGCTTGCCTGAAGGCGGTGTTAGGCGTTATCACAACCTATAGTGGATTTTGGGCCGTGACATTATCTTACTTGTGTAAATTTATTTTTCATATAACGAAAAAGATATAATGTCCTAGTAAAAATATTAAGTTTACTTATGTTGTTATAATAAAGGTGTGATTCCTTATTTAAAATATTAATTACATTTTTTTCTTGATATCTAAGATTTAATTTTCATATTTGCAAATAAAAAGTTCAAGGTATATAGTTTAAACTAAAAAGAATTGAATAAACGTTCCTAACAAACTATGTATTAGTCATTACAAGGTATATATTAAAGGAAATTATGGCACCCGCCACCTTTAAATCATAGAGTTGTCATCAGCTAAAACATACAATCAAACCTCTCTATAACAATATCGTTTGTTCCGAATATTTTTGGATGTTGTAGCGAAGTGCTGTTATAGAGAACATATATTATAACATAACATAAAAATTGGTTCCAAAAAAAGCTTGACTTTTATAGAGAAATGTTTTTATATAGGGATGGTGTTATAGAGAGGTCTGACTGTATAACATATGCAAAAATATGTGCATTATTTTATGTCGGATAGAATATTGTATATATAAGAGTACATATATTAACAATACATGAATAAAAGTAAAATAAAGACAAAAAATATTCGGAACAAACGATGTTGTATCGTTTTATGGATACAACGTTTGAATAGATTGTATCGTTTTCTGTTGTTAAATACTATTTTTGTTATTTGGTTTGACTGTATCGTACTATACTGTAACTGATAAGTTCACTAAAATACCTGCAATTATTTTAAATAAAATTTATCAAGAATTACACATAAAAATAATTTAAGAAAATTACTTTCTACTAATTTATCATTAATTACGTAGCTTGGAAACAAGAGCAAAAACTTGAAAAAAAGGTTAAATAATACTAGCAAAAAGAATAAATTAAAACGATGGAAATAGACAAAGAATCGAACGAAGACTTGGATAAAAAGAAAGGGGCGAACCAACTCTAGAAAAGATGAAAGAAGACAAAGTAGGCCAATAGGTTGGAGGTTTGGAGTTAAAATAAAATAAAAAATTAAATGATAAAATAGAATTATGGAGTAATAAGTAAGGGCATAATTGGAAAAGAAAACAGGAAACGATCCCACCACACCAAGTCGGTTGTAATGGGGCTTTTGGTTGTTTTGGAATAATAAATTTAACAATATAATAAATAATCAAAACAAACATTATTTTGGATTAACAATACAATAGTACAACGAGTAACAACCATCCAAACAAGCTGTAAAGTAAGCGATCTTGTATAACAATCACTACATCGTTATCATCGCACAATATTTCCTGCATTATAATTCTTGCATGAACCAAAGTACCCTCTTATTTTCTAGAACTAGCATTTTGTTAGTTAGCAATAATACTTGTTTATGTAACAAATCCACATTAGGATTATCTCAATACTAGAGAAACTAAGCCCATAATTCCAATGGGCCAGTCCTTTGAGGACTCCACATTGTATTTCACTGTCTGTGATGTCTTCAAATTAAAGCATCCACTTTGAGGGAACATTGAGGATACACGCCCCATGTCTCTTATACATCATCAAGCACTTCACAAGTTTAAATTATTTGGCTTATACAAATCAAACATATTTAAACAAATGAATTAATGGTATAGAAATAAATACGTATACATATATATATGTTATAAAGAGATAGAGAAAGAAATGAGTATCTTTTCAATAATCCTATGTGATTGTTTCTAATGCTGTGAATGAATTATCGTCAAAACTATACAAAAAATTGTATTTCAGTTGTAATGATTTGGTATATCGTCTTGAATAGCGTATGATAGATGACTATCATTTGACTTAATTAACCTTAAATAAACGAGGGATGGAGTTTAAAAAAGAAAAATTCTAAATTCGAGTTTTTCAATTATTTTCTGTATTGTTGCAAATTCTCATGCTTATAGTCTTGAGTTATCAGACTTTTTGATTTTAATATTTCATGAACCAACAGCCAAGGCCACATATAAATATTAAAACTAAAAAAATAAGGGTGGTGTATAATTTTCTTGAATAAAGAAATTGTAACGTGTGTCTGTGTGTACATCCAAAGTAATCAAATATTGTTAATGAATGCATGAATTTCTCCACTCTGATTGGTCTATTCTGTCCAATCAAAATAGCTTGAAAGATAGTGCCAATCATTTGCAAATCCTTCAATTTCTTTACCCAAAAACTTTAATAAAAACAAAAGCATGTGGGACATTTTTTATGGAGAGTTGCACGGAAGACCCAGTCTGGAAGCATCAGCTATGGACAGTAAAATTATAAAGAAAAAAAGTAATATACAAATCTTTGAATGGAGAAAACTTTTATTTTTTCTGGATGGAGAAAGCATTGATTTGGACATATATTGGTCACTGATAATAACACGGTGGAATAAAATATTCCAAGTTACAATATACTGATTACCTTGGGCTTTCAGTTAGAATATTCTAAGAAAAGTTCTGAAAGTTTGTTATGTCCTTAAAAAATTTGGGTTACATGCAGTAAAAAGTAATTCCTGGAGAAAAATAAAATAATATATATATATATATATATATATTCTAATAAGCGTTTAGCTCTCTTATTAGAGAGTATTTTTGTTTTTCAACTTCATTAGAATTCTATAAATTGCCGCTATCGATAAATTGATTTTATTCCTCTCTATATATACCGTATAAAAAGTGCCAAAGCTAAAGGTAAAAAGAAGGTTCAATTAGCTCCTTCCTCGATTAATTATACTATATATGTAAATAACGTAAAAGCAATTACGTATTTTATATATATATATATATATATATAATGTGATTTATTGACCCCTTGTCATAATGAAAGTTTTTGGTGCAGTGAGGAAGGTGATCGAAAAATTGTTTAAGATCCCAAGTGTAGCATTTTTGCATTTTTTGAATCTTTTTGTTAGAATTTATGACTTCGCCATTATATAACTTATGCGTATTGAGATTGAACAGATATCATAAACAAGTTGATAAGCTAATGCAATTAGCACTGCACAGTACTCATTAGCTTAAAAGGCTCTTTTCTTCATGATCTCAGATTTATATTACAAAAGTCAAGATCACACAATACTATATTTTGGGGGGAGGGGAAGGTGTTCTTCTATATATCTTTAAGTTGCAGGCTTAATCTGGCATTACATGGGAAATCATCTTTTGGTGAGTGCATCTCTAAGCGGCTTGTGATCTGCTCAAATCTTTCTGATAAAAAGAAACTTTGTAATCTCTTCAACTTTCTTGATACTCTTACTTGTGTGCTGAAAATGGCCTTCACTGGTCTGTGATCCGATAATCTTGATTCACCTCTTCCATACAATTGTTGCTTTAACCCTTCTCCATACCAAATTATCCTATCACACCTGATAATATAGTTCGACAAAATAGAAATTAAATCATCCTTTATCATCTTGTTTTTGTTGCTATTTTAAATTAAGGGGGAAAATAACTCAGAATACAATAAATAGTAGGTTTGAACCTATAACTTTAAAAATATAATAACGCTCAAAACATTAAATGTTGAACTCATACAGTTTCTTGAATCCGCTTCTGCATATGTTCAAGTATTAAGCAAAGGGATGTGTAAAAATAGAACTTATTTATTGTGTAAAGAATTTTTACATTATCATGTTAAATTGACTTACATCAACGTGACAACCTAGAAAATAGAGTAAAAATATGCTATAACCAATTAAAGTTAAACTACACAAATAGTGTAGAATTATTTATATTATACTCCCTCCTTTTATAAAAGATTGTTCTAGTTTGACCTGACACAAACTTTAATAAATAAGGAAAAATTTTTGAGTTATGTGGTCTTAAATAAGTCATAGCATTTGTGTGACTTTAGAACTTTTGAAACTTGTGGTTTTAAACCTGTCATAACATTTCTGTAGCTATAAATACTTCCTATTAAGGAAATATTGAAAGGTACCAATCTTTTAAAACTGAATAATAAGGAAATAGTGTAAATCTCTTCGAAATAGATGGAGTAATCTCTAACTTAAATTCTTAATGATATTGTCATCTATGTTTTATGCCATCTCTCATGAACAAGATATGCAGATGACACTTACATCCAGATACAAACACATACAAGAACTGCATTTTATTTGTGTTACTTGAATTACAAGTAAATAACAAACTTACCATGCAGGAGCACGTTTCTTTTCGCCTCTTTTCACCTCTGGTCTTCCATAGTAATCACTCGAATTTGGATAATATTTGTAAGTAGGGGCAAATTTTATCTTTCCTTCTTGCCAATCTTCAAATACTTGTCCATCCATTAGCTCCATCTGCAACTATTTTATCATGACACATTTTAAAATCTTAGTTTTAGTGGTTTATTATTTGGTAATTACTGTATTTAGTTTACAAGAGAAACAATAATCTTTAATTTTGATATTTAATCCATATGCTACCTGATCATTTTCCAAGAGTGCGTTCCAATCTCCTTTTTCCACTAATAATCTTGTCGTTGATTCTGGTAGAGAAATCCTGTAGTTCAAATCTCCAAGCAATATCACTCGGCTACAACCAACCAATTCACAAAATTAGGTTAAAAGTGATGTCATGAAGATATTAACTTTTTAAAATGATAATTGTGTTCTTTATGTAAAATTGATTGTGATGTCATGCAGATATTTACTTTTTAAAATGATATTTGTGTTCTTAATGTGAAAATAATTAACTTTTCCTACCATTCGTACAAAAATAGTTATACTTTTGCAACTTGTTGAAAGTCAACCAGATTAAGAAAGAGATCTCTTCATATTTGCAAATTGCCCAAGTTGGAAATTGTCTTTTCCTTTTTGTATTCTTTTCAGTTGTTTAGCTACCGATTAAAGACTACTAATCTGACAAGATTATAATATGTTTATAAGGTAATTAAATAATCATGAAACGTTAATTGTGATTCGATTGGCGGCTTCAACTAACAAGACAATGTTTAACTCTTCAACAACCAATAATTAATTGGTTGTTAAGTTTAATTAACTGGACATACTCATGTCTTATTACCCTCAATATCTGCCATTGATTAGAGTTAACTAAAAAAGGCGATTAATCAAAGTAATAGTAACAAATCTTTTTTGGACGGTTTTATAAAATTAAGATAAATTAATGGACCTTAATTAAAATATTTGACATACTCATGATCTAGAATCTTTCTTGGTAATTCAAGGGAGGAGCCTTTTGGAAAGGCTGTTCTTGAAAATATTTCAGCAACATTTGCATTGCGAATCTTCTCATCTCCTTCTCTACCCCCAGAAGCTAGATGACTACACACAAAACATAAGCTTGTTTGATGCAACTGAAATCTAACTGATACTGCACCCTGCAACAGAAAATATTAGTCATAATTATACATAATAAAAGAAATTTTCAATACTGTCAATAAAATATTCTTGCAAAAATCCAAAAAAAAATAAAAAATTTAAAGAATAAACTTCCTTTTAGCATAAATTAAAACACGGAAATACTAAAACATTATGTGAGTTTATATAAATTAGCTGTGCTAAATAGCTAATCAACTTTCATAGTAAGACAGGTGAAAATTTATCCTATCCAAAATTAACATCAATTTGAAAAGTCAGGTTACTATTTATGCGTTAAACGTAAGACAGGTGAAAAATTCATAGTCAAGTTACTATTTAAACGTAAAATAACCCAACTTCGCTAGCAACGGACAAATGAGCATTATAGTTCTTGAAAAAGAAAGACAATTTTCTTTCTTGGAAAGTTGGATTTATGATGAAAATAATATTAATAACTATATCAATTACCTTGTTGCCTAAGCAACCCATGATGCCACAGCCAACACAAGAGACACTAGGGTTTCGAATGAAGGAACGAAAATCATTTCGAACCCATACTGATATCAATATTCCCACCATTTGCTTACTGATAATACAACTGAATTCTTGTGGAAATTGGCCATTTACATCAATTTCAGTTCCATTCTTTTGTACCAATTGAGAATTCGTATTTTCCTTTCCTTTCTGTTTAGTGTCTTCATTTCCAACTCCTTTGGCTGTTTTCTTGTTCAGAGCTTCTCTTATTAAGGAATTCCACTTTGATGAAATCCTTCCACTCTCTGATCCAAGAACATTTGCTGCTCTTAGTGGCACTACTTCTTGAAACCTTCATACATTTTACGATGAAAAAACAATGTTTCATGGATAAATTAAAATTTCATTTTTGAAATTAAATGGAATTAAAAGAAACATTTTTTGCAATAAGAAAATACCCAAAAACATAGATGTCACATGAAGTGTGGCTTGTTCCAAGCAGATCATCCACATTGAAGTCGTCACTTGGTACAACTCCTCCAACGTTCCATGTATTAACAAAAACCCTGTGGAAAACAAACATATTTATGATTTAATAAGCCATGAAAAATTAAACGCGTTCTTAAAATATAGGAATCTCCCAGCATCATTCCTTTTTTTTTGAGAATTTAAAAACAATATAGTACTAATAAAAATAGAATACATGTTTCAAGAATTTCATTGGTTGAGCTCTAACCAATAATATCTAATTAGTGGTTGAAATTAATGGCTAGTATGTTGAGCTCTCCTCTAATTACCTGTAGTTTTGAGTGTCCTCGTGATCATTGAAAATAATGTCATTAGAACTGAAGGATTTTTTATCAAAATGGGGAATCTCCAATAAATATTCAGAATCACTTGGAAAATCTGCCACAAAGTTGGTGCTCCCCAATCTCTTTAGGATCTTACTAGCTACCAATCTTGGCCACATAACCTTGAAAAAAATGAGGAAACTTTTAAGAAAGAGAATTACTAATAAGTAATACATAAAGAATAACAAAGAATTCAATCAGCCATGCAAATAACCATTGAAAATCTAATTACTTCCAAAGTATAATTATTGAAAACTTCCTCTCCCACCCCAACTTAATTAGATTATTGGATACATCTTGAGAAAGGAAAAATATATACTAATAAGAGGTACATATTATGACTGAATTGTAGATGCTCAAAAAGAGAACTAATGCAGTAAATACTGTTGATATAAATCCTTGAAGATGTATATGAACCCGCAGTGATACATAAAACATGCAAGCTAGACACAAAGAGAGGATAATTTTCCTCCGGTATTGAGTTTACATATCCCCAGCCAAAGAAAAAGCAACAAGAAAACAAAAGGTAACAAGAAAAGAAAAGGGTTAAACTTTGTGGACAGATAGTCAGGTTATCATATATAATCAGATTTCGTTCAAATATCGGAAAAATGGAAGCATGAAAACCAACACAGAAAGAGAGAGAGACGGAGAAGCATACTTCTCCTTTCTTTCTTGGCATGGTGAAGGGTGAAGAGTGAAGAGAAAGGGTATAGTAATATTGAAGATGGTGTGAAGGGAGGAAGAAGGCGTGGAAATAAAATGGACAAAATATTTGATGCTGCGGAAGGAGGAGAGGATTAGAACCATGAATATGTTACTATATATAATTTGAGAGGACAAGAAATTTAAGAAATAAAAAAAATTGATGCTTAAACTAATTATATGCTAAGTATTAGAATTGCCTTTATTAGTTATCAACAATTAAATGAGAGATAGTAATGGTTCAACATGTCTTTTCATCTTTCTATCTAATAAGAAAATTAGTTAATTCGTATTAAGTAGTAACAAACCATGGATATCAGTAAAAATATATATAGTTGTATAGAGTAAAATATGCTATGCTACGCGGCCGTTCAAAAGAGGGGCACGTGGAACCTAAAATGAGGATAGTTAAAACCGAAGGCAATTGTCACGTCTGTCACCGGAAAGAATAACGCTCATAGAGATGTAATAAATACTCTTCGCCTGGTAGCATTTAATGTAGAATATTCTACAATATTTAGTGTGCTGCCCGTTACAGAGAATTTATGCTCACCGTTACACCCTCTTCAATGGCCCTCCTAATTTACATTAAAGAAGGGCATGATCCTAGGACCTTATTCCCTAGGTGCAACTATAAATAGTGAACTCAGTTATTGCAATGACCCGACCGATCATTTTGAGCACATGCATTCCGTTCAGTTATTTGAAGTCTTGAGCAGCATCGTATGATATGTTATGACTTGTGTGAATTGTCGGTTTTGTTTTTCAGGTTATTCGGAATAGATTTGGAAGAATAAATTTCATAATTGAAGCTTTAGAGTTGGAATAGTTGACCAAGTTTGACTTTTTAGTATTTGACCTCGGAGTATGCCCGGATTTGCATTTGGATATTTCAAAAAGGTTTGGGCGCTAATTGGCGAAAGTTGGAAATTTGAAGGTTTAAAAAGTTCATAAATTTGACCGAGAGTTAATTTTGAGGATATCGGTTTCAAATTGTGATTCCAGGGATTGGAATAGCTTCGTTATGTCATTTGAGTGCATTTCGAGTTGATTTGATATATTTCGGCACAAGTTTTAGAAGTTGAAAGTTCATTAAGTTTGATTTGAGGTGCGATTCGTCGTTTCGATATTCTTATGCGTGATTTGAGGTCTCGTGTAAATCCATGTTATGTTATGGGACTTGTTGGTATGTTCGGACGGGGTCTTGAGGGGCTCGGGTGAGTTTCAGATAGGTTTGGGTTGTGTTGCACTCGTTTTTGATGTTTCGACGTCGTTTGTTCAAGCATAAATGACACCACATTAAGAAAATGAGTTCCAATTTCTATTTTGATTGAAGCATTAGATTCATATCGTAATTTTGGAACCATAGCAACTGGAATCATCGAGTTTCGACATCGTATGAGGAATTTATTGTCATTTTACTAAGAATTGGGTTGCCAGATTTTTTCCCCGAGTAATTACGCAATTGCCACTGAATTCGTATTTAAAAATCTGCACTATTTTCAAATATTGAAACCAACATATCTCCTTCATTATAAGGTCAAATGGAGTGATTCAAAAGCCTAACGTGACTGAATTTCACAAGGAATCCATTGGAGGCATTAAAAGCGAATTTAGGGATCTTTTGGCACAAGAAACGAGGCAGAATAACTGGGCAAAAATATTTAATATCGAGAGTTTGTTCATTTGGTCATATTATGAGTTGGGGAGCTCGGATTTGGGCAATAGTTTAGGCAAATTTTACCATACGGATTGGGATAAGTGTTCTCTACTCGGTTTTGGTTATATTTTGTGAATCTATCTTCATTTTTGGTAATTGGATTGTGAATTTTAAAGAGAAATTGGGGGAGTCGGATTTGAGTAAAACTAGTATGATTGGACTCGTAATTCAATGGGTTATCAAATTTTGTGAGTTTCATCGGGTTCCGTGGCGCGAGCTCGGGTTTGACGTTTTGGTTGACTTTGGGAGACCTTTATTATTTGGAATTGTTTCCTTGGGCTTTATTTGATGTATTTGAGTTACTTTTGGCTAGTTTCGAGCTATTCGGAGGACGGTACGCGCGAGATGGCATTTTTGGAGCATCGTTTGGCCTGTTCGGTATTGGATTTGGCTTGCTCGAGATAAGTAACACTTCTAAACTTGGTACCGAGGGTATGAAACCATGAATTACATGTTATGTGATTGATGTTGAGGTGACGCGCATGCTAGGTGACAGGAGTGTAGGCGTGCACCGTGTGAGTTGTGATTTAGTCGATTCCGTAGAATTGTGTAGCTATCTTATCTGAACTATTTTACTGTATTCTATGTGTTAAAGCACTTGAGCTATAATTTATGCTATAAATCATGTTTTTTGGCTATATGCTGGTACTATTGGGACCCACAGTGGTCGTTCTTAGTTGTTGAGTTATTTGCTTATTTGCAGTTATGTACTCAGTCGCATTCATCATTTCATATCATATCTTAGTCTCTGTTATTGTATATTGTCACATCTCATATTATTGATTTGGGCTGCTTAGCATGAGTGTTGTGAGCACTAGAGAATGGAGAGATTGATGACTGAGTGAGGTTGAGGGCCTGATTGTGAGGTTATTGATACTATAGCACGTGAGTTGTCCGTGTTGATCCAGATATTGATACTATAACACGTGAGTTATCCGTGCGGATCCAGATATTGATACTATTGCATGTGAGTTGTTCGTGCAACACGTGAGTTGTCCGTGTGGATTCATGCCATGATTGCCTCATTATAGCGCTTGGGCTGAATGAGCCTCTCCGGAGTCTGCACACCCACAGTGAGCGCAGCTACCTATTGAGTGCGAGTGCGAGTGCCGAGCGATTGGGAGGATTGAGTGACTGGGAGGACTGAGTGGATTTATACTCTGAGAGTATGCGTATGGTTATTCACTATGTTGTATTGCATTCGACATGCACACTTGACATACAGGCATA
The DNA here is from genome assembly GCA_000715115.1 of Nicotiana otophora. Classification (NCBI taxonomy): domain Eukaryota; kingdom Viridiplantae; phylum Streptophyta; class Magnoliopsida; order Solanales; family Solanaceae; genus Nicotiana; species Nicotiana otophora. The sequence continues at coordinate 33,191 of AWOL01S0016582.1, read as the reverse complement.
GAGATACATTTTTTTCCTCATGCTTTACGGTATCATGTCATTCATGACTTCTCATATACATTAACATGTAGGCATAGAGATGCAATTTTCTTCATGCCATTTGATGATGAAACATTTACATGTTGAAAGGTTTTGGAAAGAAAATCATGATTTTACAAACTTACTCATATTTTGGTGCTTTCGGTAAGAGATTTGGGTTTTTCACTGTGATACTTGAAAATCATTCTTATTTTTCGGAACTGTGAATGAGCTGAACATTATATCTCTGAGTTATTTCCTGTACCACTTTTATTATATTGTTATGAACTGTTGTTGGCTAGTGGTGTTGGACTCTGACCTTTGTCCAAACTCGTCACTACTTTCAACCTAAGGTTAGGTTTGTTACTTATTGAGTACATGTGGTCGATTGTACTCATACTACACTTCTTTACCTTGCGTGCAGATGTTGGATGCTAATGTTACTATGCATAATGGGAGCTGGATTTGAAGTTTTACCGGCGTTCCAGTTACAGTTGCATCTTGTTCATGGTAGCTCCAGACTTATGAAAATCTGTTTATGTACATTCTGACAGATGATGTATTTATTTCATACTAGCTTTGTAAACCCTAAATCTTAGAAGCTCATGACTTGTACTACCAGTCCTTGGGGAGTTGTATAAAATTCAGTTATCTCATCTTTGATTCACTTCAGTGTTATTCTATTATGTTATTTTGTTAATTGGCTTACCTAGTGGGTTGGGTTAGGTGCCATCACGATAGTTTGAATTTTGGGTCGTGACAGTTATCATTGTAAAGGACACGACTTTCTTGGAAAACCTACGCTATAATGAATAAAAAGCTTTATACAATTTTACTTTCATGTTCTTCGTTTTCATCACTGTTATACCTGAAAGCTCTATTCCCCAATCATTATTCTTCGTGATTTTATCTTCATTTCAAGGCTACGTATTGTGCATTTCCTTAATTATTTTATTATTTCAGGATCAAATTAATTCATTTGTCTAGAAACCTACGCTATAAATTCAACTGTACCGTTTTACGAAAAAATAGTTTGGCGCCCACCGTGGGGCCTAGACAGTCGTGTAATTAAGTTGATCCTTATCTTTTTTACTAACGTGTTTTGTTTATTCATCTTAGCAAAAAATCATTAGAAATGGCAGAAAATGGTGTTAACAATGCATACAATCCTGAGGTTCAAAGACACCAGCCTCACCTCGAGAATTACGTGAGTGACACTCACAATGAGGGAAACGATGCCACACCGGTCCACGACTGGCGGTACCCATAATATGTCCGGGAAGCAAACCCCGATGATGTTGAAGAGAACATGTTGTTGATGCAGTAATGGTCCTACAAGAACAACAAGCGATCATTCTAGGCCACCTCACACAACATGATAAGGTTATAATGGAGTTGAAGCAGGATCTATCTGGCGGCTTCGAATAATATGAATAGACGAGGTCTGGTTCCTCCCGACGCTCCCGTGAATCAAACAATGCAGAGGGTCGATAACAACACCCCAAGGGGCGAAGTTGGCTCCGATGGGGCTGGGGGGAGCGGATCCGGCCCCAATAATGAAAATGATCCCTTCAAGAATGAACTCTTATGGTTTATGAGGGAAGTGGACGCCCGCATGGACCAAATCCCAGGCGCACCACCAGTGCTAAAAGGTCCGTAATCAAAGAAGTATACTCAATTTCCATACAAGCCAAGCGCGTCACCAGAATTAATTCTGAAGCGGTTTAAAATGCATGATATGCTAAAGTATGACGGAACTTCAGACCCTCAGGAGCATATTACCACCTATACAATGTTGGTGAAGGGGAATGATTTAGCTCCTCACGAAATTGAATATGTTTTGATGAAGAAATTTGGAGAGACTCTCACGAGGGGAGCCTTGATGTGATATTCATTGTTACCCGAGCATTCTATAGATTCCTTTGAGATGCTCGTGGATTCTTTTATTAAGGCTTACGGCGTGGCTAGAAAAGTGCAGTCCCGAAAGGCCAACATATTCCGAATTGCACAAGGAGGATCTGAGTTACAGTGAGAATTCATTACCCGATTCCAAAAGGAAAGAATGTTGCTCCCGGCTGTTCTGGATGAATGGGCAGCTGATGCATTCACCAAGGGACTGAATTCGAGAAGTTCGGACGCTTCCCAGAAATTGAAGTAAAGCCTGCTTGAGTTTCAAGCAACGACTTGGACAGATTCCCACAACCGATACGAATCAAAGATAAGGTTCGAAGATGATCAGGTTGGCTTCCCATCGTCGACAAAAGGACGGGAGAAAAATAGAGAAAAATCAAAAAACAATTTTGACACGGACAAACAATCTTCGAGGGGCCGATTTTTGCCTTACGAATGGACCAAAGGCCGCAACAGAGGCTTTCGGTCAGCGGACAGGTTCGCCATCGATAGAAGGATTGATCGCGGTTGGAACAATAGATCATTGCAGGACAAAGAAGCATCAGGAACATGGGATCCTTCCTATCTCAAGCTGTCAGAATACAATTTCAACGTCAGTGTAGTAGAGTTGGTGTCAGCCATGAGAAACATCAAAGAAGCACGGTTCCTGAAGTCGATGAGATCCGATCACAGCCATTGGGATCCCAACTTGTGATACGAATACCACGGGATGAATGGCCACCGGTTTGGGGACTGCCGACATCTCCGGGAAAAATTGGCAACACTGTTGAAGAATGGGCATCTCAGAGAATTCTTAAGTGATCGGGCCAAGAACAACAACGGTCGCCACCGGAATAACGCGGAACCCTCAAAGATAAGAGACGATCCTCCTCGATAGACGATTAGCATGATCTTCAGGGGGAATGAAATCAACAGGGTCACCTTCTCGGCAACAAAAAAGATGAAGGTATCAATAACCCATAGCAAGAGACTCCGGGAAGTTGCTGAAGACGACATCACTTTCACGAAGGAAGAACCAGATGGATTGTTGCTACCGCACAACAATGCATTGGTAATTTATTTAAATGTGCTTGACTTTAAAATCAAACATGTTCTAGTGGATCTAGTAAGTTCGGCCAACATTATACAATGGAAAGTATTGGAGTAGGATAAACTCACCGGAAGCATCATTTTGGCCACAAAGCTCCTCGTCGGATTCAACCTTGAGAGTGTGACAACCCGAGGAGAAATTTTGTTGCCCACGAACGCCGAGGGGGTGATAAAAACGACTCTTTTTGAAGTGGTAGATGGTGACATGGGATATAATATTATTCTAGGAAGACCATGATTGCACGATATGAAAGCTGTACCGTCAATGTATCATCAACTGCTGAAATTTCTAACGCCCGAGGGAATCAAACAGATAAGGGGCGATCAGCCGGTATCAAGGGAGATGAATGTAATTTCGGTTTCTAGTAGCAAAGGTAAGGAACACATGACATAGAAACTACAGGAACCGACCCCCGCTCCCGAATCGAATGAAGTTAGCCTAGGGGTAGAGGCATCGACTTTGAGAGATTTAAACAACTTCGAATAGACCCCAGAGTGCCAGTAAGCTTTGAGAGATTTAAAAAGGTATTTGTCAAGCCCTTCATTACTTTCTAAACTGAAGGAAGGTGAAACACTATTGGTATACTTCGCAGTCTCGGAAATAGCAGTAAGTGCAGTTTTGGTCAGAGAGGACAAAGGTACAAAATCTCCCATTTATTACGTTAGTAAAATTTTAACGGGAGCAGAAACTTGCTACCCGTACTAGGAGAAGCTGGCCTTAGCTCTCGTAGTTTCCGCTCAGAAGCTGAGGTCCTACTTCTAATGTCAACCGATAGTTGTGGTGACCACATTTCCCCTACGAAATATCCTTCACAAACCCGAACTCTCGGGTAGGCTAGATAAATGGTCTGTCGAAATTAGTGAATTCGACATAGAATATAAACCAAGGAATACGATTAAGTCACAAGTCTTGGCTGAATATGTGGCCGATTTTAGTCCGGGATTGCCGACTCTAGCAAAAAAGAGGCAGTCATGGTGTCAGAATCGACATCAAGAGTTTGGACCTTATTCACGGATAAAGCCTCCAACATAAAAGGGTCCGAGCTTGGCATAGTATTAACCATGCCTTTGGGAGAAACCCTAAGGCAAGACATCAGAACGGTCCATTTAACTAACAATGAAGCAGAGTACGAGGATTTGATTGCAAAACTCAAACTGGCTCAGAGACTAGATTTCGAGGTTATAGAAATCAAGTGCGACTCACAGCTAGCGGTAAATCAGGTTTACGGGATCTTTGAAACCAAATAAAAGTGCATGCAATAATACATGGTGAAGGTCCAAGCTCTGCTGGCTCGATTTGGGGAGTGGTCGATTACTCACATCCTGAGGGAAGAAAATATAGAAGCAAATGCACTAGCCAATCTCGGCTCATCAACGGAAATGAAGTGATCAAAATTCGAGATGATAGTACGACTAATGCACTCGGTCCTGGATGCAGATAGCTATTACGAGGTAAATTCTACTAATTTGGTCTGGGACTGGAGGAATGAGATCATCGATTATATCGAGCATGGGAAATTTCCCGAAGATTCCAAGGCGTCTTAGGCGCTGCGTGTCAAAGTAGCACAGTATTGCTTTAAAGAAGGACAATTGTATAGAAAATCTTTCCAAGGCCCGCTGGCCCGATGTTTTGGAGCATCCAAAGCAAATTATGTTATGCGAGAGGTCCACGAAGGGATATACGAAAACCATTCGGGCGTAAATTCCTTAGTGTTAAAACTGGTAAGGGCAGGATATTATTGGCCTGCATGGAACAAGACGCCAAAGCTTTCATACAAAAATGCGATAAATGTCGACGCTAGACACCGCTAGTACATCAACCGGCAGAACCACTACATTCAGTCTTGTCTCCGTGGTCGATCATGAAATGGGGGATGGACATCGTCGGACCGCTGCCGCCGGCTCCCGGTAAGGCAAGATTTATATTGATTTTAACTGATTATTTTCTAAGTGGGTGGAAACAGGTCCTTATCAGAAGATCGGTGAATATGAAGTGGTGGATTTCTTGTGGGAAAACATAATCTGTAGGTTTAGAATACCAAAAGAGATAGCATGCGACAATGGGCTGTAATTTATCGTCGCAAAGATAACAAAGTTCCTCGAAAACTTGAAAATAAAGAGGATCACGTCTTCACCCTATCATCCGGGCGCAAATGGTTAAGCAGAGTCAACGAATAAAGTGATCATACAAAACCTCAAGAAAAGGTTGGAAGCAGCTAAAGGTAAATGGACCGAGGAACTACCCAAAGTCTTATGGGCATATCGAACGATGGCCAAGTCGAGTATGGTGGAAACTCCCTTTTCCCTTGTGTATAGAGTTGAAGCCTTGATTCCGGTGGAAGTAGGGGAGCCTACCTTAAGGTATTTCAAGGCAAGCAAAGAAGTAAACAATGAAGCAATACTGGTCAATTTGGAGTTACTCGATGAGCACAGGGACTTGGCATGTGTAAGGATTGCAACACAAAAGCAGAGAATGGAAAGATATTACAATCAAAGAGACAACATTCGTTACTTTAAAGTGGGAGATTTGGTTTTAAGGTAACCCAAAATACCCGGGAACTCAACGCATAGAAGTTAGGCCCGACCTGGGAAGGCCCCTACCGGATCTCGGCTGTCACCGGGAAAGGTTCGTACGAGTTATAGAATCAAAATAGAGAAAATTTGCCAAGCAATTGGAATATGGAACACCTCAAGAGATACTATTGATGACAAACATCGTCTGTAATAGAAGTATGCACTGCACTCATTTTCCCTTCGTCCAGGTTTTATCCGAATTGGGTTTTTCTGGCAAGGTTTTTAATGAGACAGCCATGGAAAGTATACTACGAAGAAAGTTTCAATGGAAGAAATAAGACCTTTAATAGCAAGGCACACAAGTGAATAGCCACTCAGGGGAGATTAGATAATGTTTGGCTCTATAGCAAAATTCCCACCGGGAAGATAAGTTTGCTATAAAGAAAAAATTACCCAACCGTTCACAAGTGCAAACCGTTAGAGGATTTTTAGATAGTCCTTTCCTCGATAGCATAAATTCCTAAGGGGAAGCGAAGTTTGTTACCGAGTGGAGGATTGCCTAGCAATTCATTAGCGGGATCCTCGAAGGTGCAAGATTCCCAGTGTTCCAATTCGCATTCTTCGCATTTGAACACTGGGGGGAGGAGGTGATATGGGAATGCAGCAACAATAACTGCCACATCGACCGGAGCATGAAATCGGGAACATAATTGTGTCATCGGGACCGGGGACTACGCGGCCAGTCCCGTAAAAATAAGTTGTACAAATTAGCCACAAGAAATGACAATTTCTCTTTAACATAACGAATGCTTATGTACTTTTTTAAAACAAAAGGAACAAAGTAAAGTCCTTTTATTTTCCATCTTGTTTCTTGTCTAATCGATGAATTGATTTTGTCATTCGAAAGTTAAACAAGTACTTCAAATGCTTGTGCCGTAATGAACAGGAGACGCCCTCTTCAAGAGCACCGTAAACATAAGAGGGACCTCTCTTATGAAAACCCTCATGAATAAGGGTTTATTTCGGAAGAACATATACCCGGAATCAAAATGCTTTCGGGAAAAATACACCCAAGGCTTCACATAATAAGACGCAAATAATAAAACTTGCGCAAAACTCTTAAGCAAAAAGAAAAGAATGCAAAGATTAAAACTTGCATAAATGATCAAACGAAAGAAAAACTCAAACAATACTTGAGCAAAAAGATGTTTTTATTTACAATAACATGCCAAAATAGCACAAGTACAAGAATTGGAAAAAGAAAACAAAAGCTAATCTACTGCATCTCCGGAACCTGGAGGAAGAAAAGTGTCTGCGACCCCAGGGAAGTGGATGGATCCACCGATGACTCAATATTTTGGCCCTCGCTAGTTTGGCCTTCAACATTTTCGCCTTCCGTTTCCTCTTCAGTTCCCGAAGTTTCGAAACCGGAACTGGAATCGGAAGAATCGGAAGCAGCAGGCTCTGCTGGGAGACCATTTTTAGCGGCTAACTCGAGCTCACGGGCCTTAGCAATTTTAGCATGAAAGTCAATGATCTTTGGCCTCTTCTAAGGTTTTTCTCCTCATGATTTACACATCGTAAGTTTTCTCAACAACGAGGGAAGACGCTCGACGCTTAAGTTCATCTTTGAGTTGGGTTACCTCGGCAGAAAAGGCTTTCCTAGGTGGATTTAATGGATCTGAGGCTAACATCAAGATCACAGATAGTTGAACTAAAGAGACTATTGTGCTCGATAGTTTTCCTATACTTTTCCTCCAAATGGGCATATTTTGCCCCCGCAACAACAAGTTCTTCAATTTTGGAGTTCACGGCTGCCTCTAAGTTAGTCAATATCTCAGCAGAGGTAGCCTCGCAATCGGTTGCAGGAAGAACGGCGTAATGGATTTCAGCCCATTTTCCCCTGGCTTCATCAAATCTAACCCTCAGTGGTACAATCTCTTGGCTAAGGGTTACCACTTCTTGCTCGCTTTGCTGTAAATGAGCCTCCAATACAACGGCCTCAAAAGCTTTGGTCTCCAATTCTGAAAGGCGAGCGACAGTTTGCTCCCGCTCGGCCAAAGGTTGATCCCGTACGGAGGTAAGTTCTTCCTTTTTCCGAATCAACCTTTGGAGGCCCTCGGAAGTAAGAAAGTTGGCCTACAAAGCAAGAAAGACAAACTTAGGATATTTTTAGACAAAAGCAAAAGGAATAAAAAAGGAAGTAAGGAATATACCGCTGCGGCGTTGTGCATGGCATTGTTCAACAAGCACTCTCCCGAGAGAGCCTGTATCGTTTCCCAATCTTTCTATGAAGACAAAGGCTTCAGATAGTTAGCAAGTTCCACCGCCCGGGATAGAAAATTACATCCGGTGGTGACCAAGAGAGTAACACTCCTCCTCTTTTGCAGATCTTATGACGGGGGAGCATAGTTTTGTCCCAAATTCCCATGAACTAGGGACTGGGGGAGAGGGACACCCTCTTCTCGGGCAGACGCGACCGGTGGAGATAATGTAGCAGTTACTTGTGGAAGAGTTGACGAAGATGGAAATGATGTAGCGGTTGCTGGTATTGGTGAAGATAGATATGAATTTGATGGAGTTGAAGAATGAGAAGCAGCTGCAACAAACACAGTGCTGGTTGTTGGTTGCTCGTCAGACGAGGGCGGAAGGGACCCGGTACTCATCCTCAAAAACATACCGGGCGCGCCGACTGGGACGAGGAAGCGGGAGTTGGTATTTTCCACCATTTCATACTCCCCCAGAGCGCCGAGACATCATCCTTAGGCTAGTGTAACTAACTCTATTGATTGAGCGGTCTATTGAATTAAGGAAGGTCGTCGTCTTCTATGTAGAGAAGCTCCTTCCTCGCTAACTTCTCCATTATTGTCAATCATCATGGTATCAATGGCTGGCCCAGGCGGGCCGGG
>AWOL01S0016582.1:8657-22701 GCA_000715115.1 Nicotiana otophora | reverse complement strand
GGGGGGGGGGGGGGGGGGAAGGGGGGATGGGTCTCATCACCACGACTTTCGGAGACAATTCGGGGGCATCACTCTTTACCATCTTATTTTTCCCTCCGACCACAGAGGAACACCTTCTTTGTGGTTCCTTGTTCTCCGACCGGGGACTCCGTGAAGAAACACTTATGCCCGAAGCAGGCCTGGAGACACCTGTGCGAGTAAGCGTCTCCTGAAACATCCTCGCCGCATCAGAAGGATCAGCCAAAATGTCCTCCTCGAGGACGACAACTGAGCCCGTAAGTAGACCTAATTTCAGGAAAAAAGGAGAAGGAGTCAATCAATTTCTTAGAGTGAAAAGCAAAAACGAGACAAGTTTGAGTTACCATGGTTTTTGACCTTTCACCCGTATTTAAGGGCCATTTCTTTCCGTGTACGGGTCTCAGGCGTAGTAACGTCCAAGATTTTCTAGACCCACCGGGCAAAGCCTTCAACCCTAGGTGAAACCCACCGAGTTGCTGAAACAGGCAAAAAGTAGAGGATTAGTGTAAATATGAAGAAATTTCTAGCAAAAGGGACATTAAACAAGGAGCTTACGAGTGCGGTTCCATGTTTCTGGAAAGGATGAAGCCGTTTATGGAATGATATCACTGTTGGCAACAACAATGAACTGCTCCATCCATCCACGGCCATTGTCGTCATCCATGCTAGATAGTAGAGCATGGTGGTCGCACTTACTTAAATTTATCATTCGCCCGCGAAAGCTCTTGGGGGAATATAGATTCATCACATGAGCTAAGGTTAATCCTCTCCCGTTTGTTTGCATAAATGCTGAAGGCAAGCAATCGTCCTCCACATAGAAGGACTTACTTGTGCCAAACACACCTGGTATCGGAAGCAGAACTCTGCAATAACGGAGTCAAGTTATCCACTCAAGGAAAACGCACCCAAAGTAAAGGGATACATGTAAAAGTATGTAAAACTCTCCTTGGGTAGGGTTACTGGCTCCATCAGATCGGAAGCGAAAATGGTTAGGTCCTGGCAGTGACAGTCTTCCTTCACAGCAGGAATGCTAGAAGGACGGATGAAAAAAGGATACCTACTGGCGGCCCATGTATGAGAGCTAACAGAAGAAAATTTCTCTTCGAAGTCTTTTATTTTAACAAGTCCTATAGGGATGATGGTGCCCACTGTTGGAGGAGCAGAGCCTTCGACTTTGTTCGTGTTCTTTGTAGAACTGGTATTCTTTGAGGAAGAGGCCATTATATAGAAGAAGAAAAAGATTTTTTTCGCTTTAAGAGAATTGGAGAAAGGTTGAAGAACAGGATGCAAGTCGAATGAGGAGAGTTTGGAGAGTTATGAAGTATGAATGAAAAGGTTGATGTGTATATGTAAAGGTTTAGACGACTAAGTTTGTGGCTATGATTACCTCGATAACCGGCAAAAGGTATGCTAAATTGTGGGTTGACGCGTGTTCGGGGCATTAAAGGCGGAGAGACGTGCGTCTAATAAATCGTGAGAAGATATTCAAAAGGAATCATAGTAATTCCCGCCAAAAAGAGTGCTCCTATCAACTTCCCGGTGACACAAAGTTATGCCACAGTAAAGCAGGGGGACTATCTGTATATGGTAAAATATACTATGCTACGTGGCCATCCAAAAGAGGGACACGTGGAACCTAAAACGGGGGATAGCTAAAACCGAAGGCAATTGTCATGTCTATCACTGGAAAGAATAACAATAAATATTCTTCGCCCGATAGCATTTAATGGAGAATATTCTATAACAATTAGTGCACTGTCCGTTACAGAGAATTTATGCTCACCGTTACACCCTCTTCAATGGCCCTCATAATTTACATTAAAGAAGGGCATGATCCTAGGACCTTGTTTTCTAGGTGCAACTATAAATAGTGAACTCAGTTATCATTGTAAAGGACATGACTTTCTTGGCAAACCTACGCTTTAATCAATAAAATTTTTTATACAATTTTACTTTCCTGTTCTTCGTCTTCATTACGGTTGTACCCGAAAGCTCTGTTCCCGAATCATTATTCTTCGTGATTTTATCTTCATTTTAAGGCTAGGTATTGTACATTTTCTTAATTATTTCATTATTTCAGGATCAAATTAATTCACTTATCTAGAAACCACGTATAAATTCAACTGTACTGTTTTACGGGAAAACAATAGTGAGGTGTTAAGATTAAATAGTACTTTCTCCAACGAAAATTTAAGTGATACGGGCATGGATGTTAAGAGGAAAAGAAAACCATATTAAAAAGAAAATTATGCCATATAACTGGAACAAAGAAAATAATTTTAAATGCACAATTTGTTTTTTAAATTAGACTATAAAGAAAATAGTGTTAACAAAGGAAGTAAAATAAAATAAAAAGAAAAGAGTAATACGTCTTTAATAGATTTTGCACCAATATAGCATAATGTTGTACATTATTTAGGTATTCGCATTTTCTTATTTATCACGATTTTATTTTTTAAATTGTCTTTGTTTATTTGGGAGGTCACCACAGCCTTAAACCTTTTTGTGTCATTTTCTATTTTCTTGTTTATTAATCCATGATAGGTTCCACAACCTTAAACTGTTGTGTTTGTTGGCTGATTTGAAAGTTTTTCTTAGGTTTTTCATTTTTTGATTACTTAGTAAAGCAAGTGGGATGGGGGCCATTTTGGCAATTTTGCAGAAAACACCAGGAACCGTTATGCCCCAATAATAGAAAACAAAGTTATGCTGACGTTTTGAGACATTATCGCTCATTTTGTTGGAAAACACCCGGAACCGTTATGCCCAAAAAACAAAAATATATCGTAAGCTTGATGTCTGTTTGCTTCATTCTTCCTGTTTCATTGTGTGGTACTATTTTTATCAGTACGTTTTAAAACAAATTATTATTTATATTTTTTTAATTTTAAGTTTTTTTTTACCTTAATATCATATTTTTATAGTTATAAAAATTTCATGATATGTTTAAGGCTATAGTAAAAAGGGATTGTTTAGCATATCTTTCTTTTGTTCGGGACACCAATGTTGAGACCCCAACACTTAATATGATTCTGGCTGTTAAGGAGCTCCCAGATTTATTTTCGGAAGATCTAGGGGTGTCCACATGATCGTGATATTTAATTTCATATTGATACCTTCATTACTTGGTCTAGGGCCTACTTCTATTCTTCCTTATAGGATGGCTCACCGGACTTAAAAGGTTGTTGATCAAACGTTTCAATAGACCGAATGTTTCACTTTGAGATACTCTAGTCTTATTTGTGAAGAAGAAGTATGGATCTATGTGTATGTGGATTGACTACATGCAGTTGAAAGAAGTTACTATAAAGCAAGTATCATTTCAGTGGTGCAAAGTTCTTTTCTAATGAGGTCAGAGTACCATCAATTGAAGATATGGAGTCCGGCATTTCAAAGACAACATTTTGGACTCATTACAGGCAGTGCGAGTTTCTTGTCATGTCATTTGGGTTGACTAATGTCCTAGCAATATTTATGGATTTAATGAATTGTATATTCAAGATATAGTTTGGTTCCTTTGTTATTATATTTATTAATAATATTTGGTGTATTCTCGTAGTAAAGCGGAGAATAAATAACACTTGAGGGTAGTCGTGCAAACACCGAGAGAACATCAGCCTTATGCCATGTTTTTAAAATATGAGCTTTGGCTTGATACAATTGCATTCTTAGGGCATGTGGTATCTAGTGAGGATATAAAGGTAAAATTTAAGAAGATTGATGCGATCTAGAGTTAACCAAGGTCTACTAAATCTACTGAGATATAAAGTTTCTTAGGCTTCGCAGTTACTAAAGGCGCTTTATGGAGGTGTTTTTGTTTTCTATTGCAACCTTATTGGCCTGCTTGACACAGAAAAAGAGTTTGGTTCAGATGGTCAGACGAATGCAAGGAGAACTTTCAGATACTCAAGACTGCTTTGACCATAACCCTAACTTTGACATTTTTTATAGGTTTTGAAGGGTACAAATGGCTTGAGTTGCTCTAAGTATCATGACATCAATATTTGTTATCATCTGAGAGAGGCTAACATGGTAGCAAAATCTTGAGCCGGAAGTCATCGGTAGTTTGCCCATAATTTCAACTCAGATGCGTCCCTGAGACTAAAAGATTCAATCATTTGCTAGTAAATAATTAATCTCTATTCTCTCTCTCTCCATCTGTCTTTGTCTTCTTCCTCTCCGTTCTTCTCTGCTACTCCCCACCCCCTTACCGCTGCCCCAACAGATCTGTATAGAGACCGCAACAACATCTGTTTCTCTCTCTTCTTCTTCCCCTTCATGTCTTTTCTTTTCTTTCGATTTCTCCAGGTATCATTTATAGTCGGCGATCACGTGAGGCACATCTCGAATCTTCTCACCCAACACGTAAGACACATCTCGAACATTCCGGTCCGCACAAATCTTTTGCATGGATAGATCTGTACTAAGTCGCTCTTGAATTACCTTAACCTTTGCCAAAGCATCACAGACCAAATCAGTGCCCGGCAATCTAGCCTCATCGGTCTCAAACCAATTGACCGGCGAACGACATCGCCTCCCATATAAGGCCTCATACGGAGCCATTTGAATGCTTGACTGATAGCTGTTGTTGTAGGCGAACTCCGCTGGAGGTGAAAACTGGTCCCGCCGAACCCCAAAATCCATAGAGCACGCACGCAACATGTCCTCTAAAATTTGAATAGTGCGCTCAGACTGTCCATTCGTGTGAGGATGAAACGTGATACTCAGCTCAACCCGCGTGACCAACTCACGCTGCACGACTCTCCAAAAATGTAATGTGAATTGCGTGCTTCGGTCAGAAATGATGAAAATGGGCATGCCGTGCAGGCGGATGATATCCCGGATGTAAATCTGAGCCAACTACTCTGAAGAATAGGATGTCATCACCGGAATGAAGTATGCGGACTTAGTCAACCGGTCCACAATAACCCAAATTGTATCATATTTCCCCAAGGTCCGTGGTAAGCCTACTACAAAATTCTTAGTGATGTGCTCTGACTTCCACTCTGGTATCTCCAATCTCCGAGTCAACCCACCCGGGGTCTGATTCTTGTACTTCACCTGTTGACAATTCAAACACCGAGAGACATAATCAACAATATCTTTCTTCATTCTCCGCCACCAATTATGCTATTTCAAGTCAGGTACATCTTCGTGACACCAGGGTGAATGGAATAGCGCAAATTGTGAGCCTACTCAAGGATCAACTCTCTCAACCCATCAACATTAGGAATACAAATCTGGTTTTTAAGTCACATAACACCATCATCTCCAATCATAACCTCCTTGGCACCACCCCGTTGCACCGTGTCTTTCAACACCAACAAGTGAGGATCATCAAATTGGCGAGCCTTGATACGCCCAAACAACGATGACTGTGCCACAAACAAGAAGAACCCGGCTAGGCTTCGAAACATCCAACCTCCTGAATCGATTGGCCAAAGCCTGAACATCCATGACTGGTGGCCTATCCATTGCCGGTAAATATGCCAATCTGCCCATGCTCTCAGCCTTCCTATTCACTGTATCGGCCAATATATTGGATTTCCAAGGATGGTATAATATTATGATATCATAGTCTTTCAACAATTCTAACCATCTCCACTGCCACAAATTAAAGTCCTTCTACTTAAACAGGTGTTGGAGACTCCGATGGTCGATATAAACCTCACATAGAACACCATATAAATAGTGCCTACAAATCTTCAGCGCGTGAACAATGGCTGCCAACTCATAATCATGCACAGGTAATTCTTCCCATGAACCTTCAACTGACGAGACACGTAGGCAATCACTCTACCATCCTGCATCAATACTGCACCTAGTCCAATACAAAGAGTAAGCTCCTAAACCGGTTCAAGGTAATCTTGAGCTTCTGAAAGCTCACCTCACACTCGTCGAACCATCTAAAAGATCACCCTTCGAGTTCAACTTGGTCAATAGGGCTGAGATAGATAAAACTCCCTCCATGAACCGGTGATAATAACCTGCCAAACCCAATAAGCTCCAAATCTCTGCAACTGAAGTAGTTCTAGGCCAGTTCCAAACTGCCTCAATCTTCTTTGGATCCACTTTAATACCCTCGAAAGATACAACATGGCCAAAAACGGCAACTGATTCCGACCAGAACTCATACTTTGAAAACTTGGCATATAACTAACGATCCTTCATAGTCTCAAGTATGACCCGTAGGTACTGCTCATGCTTCTCTCGCCCGCTAGAGTAAACCAAAATTTCATCAGTGTAAATTATCACGAAGGAATCCAGATAAGGCTTGAACACCCAATTCATCAAATTCATAAAGGATGCTGGGGCATTAGTCAAGCCAAATGACATCACCAAAACTTGTAATGTTCATAACGAGTCCAAAAATCTGTCTTAGGGACATCTCGCGCCCTAATCTTCACCTGCTGGTAGCCCGACCTCAAATAAATCTTGGAAAACTCCTTGGCAACCCGAAGCTAGTCGAATAAATCATTAATCCTCGATAACGGATACTTGTTCTTGATAGTGACCTTATCAACTGCCGATAATCTATGCATATCCTCATTGATCCGTCCTTCTTCTTCCGAAACGACACCAGTGCACCCCAAGGCAAGACACTAGGTCAAATGAATCACTTGTCAAGCAAATCCTGCAACTACTCCCTCAATTCTTTCAACTTAACTAGGGCCATAGGGTATGGTAGAATAGAAATAGACTAAGTTTCCGGAATCAAGTCAATGCAAAAGTTTGAATTGAAATATAAATAGGAAGGGGACTTCAGGTGTGCGGATGCCGTGCAATACTACCTCAAGTCTCCTGGAAGGAAGGGTCCGAGCAATCACTGTTGAATGGTGATGGACCAATATCGTGATCTGCACAAGAAGTACAGAAGTATAGTATGAGTACAACATATCCCATGTACTCAGTAAGTGCCGAGTCTAACCTCGACGAAGTAGTGACGAGGCTATTACAAGACACTTACTATAAACCCGTGCAAGTATAAGAAGAAAAACAATAATAAAATAATATAAATAGCTAACTACATGATAACCGAAATAAGAAATAAATAACAGAGGGCCCCATAATATCATCACTTCTCAGTCTTATAACAAAACATGGTAGCGAAAACCAACAACCAAGAATAACCACAATACAACCTCTCCGTTGCAACCCGATTCACATATATAATAATAATACCGTTACAACGTACAACGTGATCCACATATGTATGGGAATACAACTACCAAAAAAGGAACTAAAACGTATAAATTCTCTAAAACAATCCACTATAACATAGGAAAGTGAAATAGAAAGCAAGTAATGCGAATAAACAAGTAAAGGCATGAGACAAGTAAAAACATCTATCTAATAACATGTAAGAGTATAGAACACGTAAAGATGGAGAGTAAATAAAGGCATGAATACATGGAAACGTGTGGAAAATAGAGGCATGTAACAATTGAATGCATATATTTAACAAGTAAAGAGATGTAGCAACTAAAGCATGTAAAGAGTAAAATTATGGAATAAGTGAAGGCGTGATATAATTGAAGAAATACGATTATGTAGTCCACCCTGCATGCTTGAACCCATGACGAGGCATATACACTCGTCACCTTACATATACACTATCCCCATACATAAATCACGTAACAAATATACCAATCAAGTCCTAATTCCCTCAAATCAAGGTTAACCAGGACACTTATCTCTTTCCGGAACAAAGTTAACAATCCAACACAGCTTTCCCTTTAGAATAAGCTTCCAAACCACTCGAATCTAGCCAATTATAGTTCAAACAAGTTAAAACATGCATTAGAAACTACCCCCGTACGATAAAGATTCAATCTTTAGCATAATTGAAAAAGTCAACAAAAGTTAACCCGGGACCACGTGGTTAAAATCCAATTAAGACCAAATCCCGATTACCCATTCACCCCCTAGCTCAGATATGTGATTTGTTTTGAAATCCGATCTCAATTTTAAAAAATCCCTAAATTCTACCCAAAACCACCAATTTCTACTTTGAAATTCTTGGATTTGATAAAGAAATTCATGAAAATTGATTGAAAACAAAGTTGAAGTTACAAACCTATGAAGTTGGGAAGAAATTGCGCTGTAAAAATTGCCTCTATGGAGTCTAGGGTTCAAAAATGGGGTAAAATAAGCTAAGTCCCAAAATTCCCAACCTTTACCTAGCTGCAAATGTCGCAGTTGCGAACTCTTGTTCATAATTGTGATGTTCACAAAAGCGAACCACTGCTCGCAAAAGAGAACATCTTCTGAACCCTCTGTTATTGCAAAAGTGATGAAATCATCGCAAATGCGAGCCCTTGGCAGACCGCAAATGCGAAGCTGGCCCCGAATCCACAATGTCGCAGTTGCGACTGATACATTGTTGTTGCGAAGAACCCTTGTCCACATATGCGATACAAACTTTGCAAATGAAAAGTGCTAGCCCCTGGTGCATCTTCGCATATACGAGCCATCATGTGTAAATGCTATGCTCGCATTTGCGAGCAGAACCTCGCGAATGCAAGATTTGCAGGTTCAAAACACCAATTGTTCATCAGCTATTCCACAACCATTCAAAACATATCTGAAACTCACTCGAGCCCCTCGGGCTCAGATCTGAACATTCACATAAGTGTAATAACATCGCACAAACTTTCTCACAAGCTCAAATCACCGAAATAACATCTAAAAGCAAGAACCAAACATTAAAACTCAAGAATTTCAAGTACAAAACTCATTTTTCCAATTTTTCACATAATGCACCGAAACGGCCTCGGTTCACCCGGAACCCCAAACAAACATGTGTACAAGTCCAAAATCATCATACGAACCTACCTGAATAGTCAAAATATCAATCCGAGGTCATTTACCAAAATGTTGACAGTGGTCAACTCTAGCCACACTTAAAGTTAAAATCATATTTTCTTAACAATTTCACATATAAACTTCCCACAAAATGACACGGACCATGCACACAAGTCATAAATTATCAAATCGAGCTATAAGAAGTTTTGAAACACAGAAAAGGAAGCTAGTACTCAAAACAACATATCGGGTCGTTACACTCTCCACCCCTAAAAGAAACGTTCATCCTCGAACGAACATAGAAATGTACCTGAACAAGTAAAAAGGTGCGGGCATCTACTTCTTATATCAGACTCGGACTCCCAAGTATCCTCCTCAATGGCTGACCTTTCCAATACACTTTCGTAGAAGGAAAGTGTTTAGATCTCAACTTTCGAACCTGCTGGTCTAGAATAGCCACTGACTCTTCCTCGTAGGTCAAATTCTTATCAAGCTGTACCGTTATGAATTCCAAAACATGTGACCTATCCTCATTGTACTTCTGAAGCATGAAAATATGAAATACCGGATGTACCCCTGCTAGGCTAGGAGGCAATGCAATCCTAGAAGCCACCTCCTTAACTCTCTCCAAGATCTCAAACGAACCAATAACCCTCCCGCTAAACTTGTCCTTCTTCCCAAATCGCATCACGCCCTTCATAGTCAAAATTCGGAGAAGAACCTTCTCACCTTTCATGTAAACCACATCTCGAACCTTCTGGTCCGCATAACACTTTTGCCTAGACTGAGATGTACGAAGTAGCTCCTGAATCACTTTGACCTTCTCCAAAGCATCACGAACCAAATCGGTGCCCAACAATCTAGCCTTTCTGGGCTCAAACCAACCAACCAAAGAACGACATCACCTCCTACATAGGCCTCGTACAAAGCCATCTAGATGCTCAACTGATAGCTGTTGTTGTAGGCGAACACCGCTAGAGGTAGAAACTAGTCCTACTGACCTCGAGATCCATATAACATGCCCCCAACATATCCTCCAAAATTTGACTAGTTTACTCGGATTGCCCATCCATCTGAGGATGAAATACGGTACTCAGGTCGACCTGCATGCCCAACTCATGCTGCAAAGCTCTCCAAAAGTGTGATGTGAATTGTGTGCCTTAGTCCAAAATAATAGAAATAGGTACACGGTGCGAGCGGATAATCTCCTGAACGTAAATCTAAGCCAACCACTCTGAAGAATAGGAAGTGATCACTAAAATGAAGTGTATAGACTTAGTCAATGGTCCACAATGACCCAAATAGCATCATACTTCCTCAAGGTCTATGGTAAGACTACCACAAAGTCCATAGTGATGCGCTCCCACTTCCACTCTGGTATCAACAATCTCTGAGTCAACCGACCCAGAATTTGATGTTCATAATTCACCTGTTGACAATTCAAACACCGAGAGACATGTCCAACAATATCGTTCTTCACTTCTGTCACTAATAGTGCTGCTTCAAGTCAGGATACATCTTCGTGACACCTGGGTAAATGGAATACCATGAATTGTGATCCTCTTCAAGGATAGACTCTATCAAACCATCAATATTCAAAACACATATCTAGCCCTGAAGTCTTATAAAACCATCATCTCCAATCATAACCTTCTTATCACCACCCTGCTGTACCATGTCCTTCAACACCAACAAGTGAGGATCATCAAACTGGCATGCTTTGATTGCTCCAACAATGATGTCTATGCCACAACACAACCAAAGGCTTAGCTAGGCTCCAAAATGTTCAAACTCATGAGCCGATTGTCGAAAGCCTGAACATCTATGGCTAATGGCCTCTCCACTGCGGGTAAAAATGCCAAATTGCCCATGCTCTCTGTCTTCCTGCTCAAGGAATCGACGACCTCATTGGCCTTCCATGGATGGTATAATATGGTGATATCATAGTCTTTCAATAACTCTAACTATCTTTACTGCCTCTAATTAAGGTCCTTCTGCCTGAATACATGCCGGAGACTCCAATGATCGATAAAGACCTCACATAGAATGCCGAAAAGTTAATGCCTCCGAATCTTGAGCGCGTGAACAACGGATGCTAGCTCCATATCATGCACAAGGTAATTCATCTATTGGATCTTTAACTGATGATACGCATAGGCAATCTCACTACCATCCTGCATCAACACCGCGCCAAGTCCAATACGCGATGCATTACAACACACAGTATAAGATACCAAACCTGTAGGCAACACCAACACTGGGGATGTAGTCAAGGAAGTCTTGAGCTTCTGAAATTTCTCATCACACTCGTCGGACCATCTGAAAAGAGCATCCTTCTGAGTCAACTTGGTCAATAGGGTTGAGATAGATGAAAACCCCTCCACGAACCGGCGATAGTAGCCTGCCAAACCCAAGAAGCACCGAATCTCTGTAGCTGAAGTAGGTCAAGCCCAATTATGAAATGACTCTATCTTCTTAAGATCCACCTTGATATCCTCGGAAGACAAAATATGACCCAAAAAGGCAACTGAGTCTAACAAGAACTCACACTTTGAAAACTTGACACATAGCTGAAGATCCTTCAAAGTTTGAAGTACAACCTGCAGGTACTACTGATGCTCCTCTCTACTACGAGAGTAAACCAGAATATCATCAATAAAGACAATCACGAAGGAATCCAAGTAAGGCTTGAACACTCAGTTCATCAAATCCATGAATGTTGCTGGAGCATTAGTCAAGCCAAATAACATCACTAAGAACTCGTAATCACTATATCGAGTCCTAAAAGCTATCTTAGGGACATCTGATACCTAATCTTCACCCGATGGTAGCCAGATCTCAAATCAATATTGGAAAACACCGTGAAGCTAGTCAAATAAATCATTAATCCTAGGCAACAGATACTTGTTCTTGATAGTGACCTTATTCAACTGCTGATAATATATCCATATCCTCATAGATCCGTCCTATTTCTTAACAAACAACATTGGCGTACCCCAAGGTGAAACATTCGGTCTAATGAATCCCTTGTCGAGCAGATCTTGCAACTGATCCTTCAATTCTTTCAACTCACCCGGAGCTATATGGCACAATGGAATAGAAATAGGGTGAGTACTCGAAACCAAATCAATGCAAAAGTTGATATCCCTATCAGGTAGCATACCCGATAAATCTATAGGAAACACCTCCAGAAACTCACTCACAATCGGTACCGAATCCATACAAGGAACCTCCGTACTAGAATCATAAATATAAGACAAATATGCTAAACACCCCTTCTCAACCATACGACGAGCCTTCCAATATGAAGCCACCCTGCTAGTGAAGTGACTGCAGGTCCCTCTTAACTCTAATCTAGACAACCCCATCATGGCTAAAGTCATAGTCTTGGCATAACAATCCAAGATAACGTGATATGGGGGCAACCAATCCATACCAAGAATGACCTCAAAATCCACCATATCCAGCAACAAAAGATCAACTACAGTATCAAAACTATTAATAGTAACAATATAAGATCGATACACATGATCAACTAGTATAGGATCTCCAACTAGTGTAGACACAGAAAATAGGAACATCAAGATAATCACGAGGCATACTCAAGTGCAAAGCAAAATATGAAGACATATAAGAATATATAGAACTCAGATCAAATAATACAGAAGCATCTCTATGACAGACTGAGATAATACATGTAATAACTGCATCGGATGACTCCGGCTCAGGTCTAGGTTGAAATGCATAATAATGGGCCCGGGCCCCACCAACCTGTCCTCCACCTCTGGGACAACCTCGCACTGACTGGTCTCCACCTCTAACTGACTGACCACCACCTTAGACGACCTTACCCCCGCCTCTAGCTGGTTGAGCGGGTTGTGGAGCAACCAGTGCTAGAATCATGGCACGAGTACCCTGTTGTGGCATATTGCTTTGTAATCTAGGACAATACTTTCTGATGTGACCCGCATAACCACACCCAAAATATCCTCTCGGTGGGCATGACTGATGAATCTGATATAGACCTAGACAACCCGAATAACCACTATAATAGCTCTAAATTTGTGAATGCACTAATGAGAGCTGAAGGTGAAATGAATTTGAGCTACTCGGATCGAGGTCCATAAGGACTACGACTGCCTGAAGTACATGTGTGACCAGAAGAGCTAACTGAACGGGCCTGATATGATGTCCTCAACAAAAGGAACCCTTGCCTCCGGACGAGGCACCACTGAATCCTCCAACATGACAGGGCCACTTATCAGAGGTCGCCTTCCTATCCCTGCCTCTAATGCGCTTGATCCTCCTAATGATCTCCACTACCCGAGTGAATGAAATCTTATCCTCGATAATTCTGGCCATCTATATCCTGATGCCATATGTAAGGCCATATATGAAACCCCGCACATTCTCCCTCTTAGTTATCATGATAGCTACATGGAATAATAGATCCATAATCTAGTCTCATACTGAGTCACGATCATGCTATGCTTCTAAAGGCACTTGAACTAACTGCGAAACTCCTCTCTCTATGCGAAGGGAATGAACTTCTCTAAGAACAACAACGAGAACTGAACACATGTGATAGGAGGTGATCCTGCTAGCCTGCCTTGTGCATACACCTGCCACTACCGCTTAGCAGAACCATGCATCTAAAATACTTTGAAATCAACTCTAATGGACTCCACTATCCCTATGTTGCGCAAAATCTCATGAAAATGGTAAAAGAAGTCTCGGGGGTCCTCAGAAGGTGCCCTACTAAAGTGGGGGGGGGGGGTACACCTTGGTGAACCTGTCCAACCTCTTCAGCTCATCAGTTGATATCACAGATCTGTCCCCGGGTTGTGTAGCAACAATAGGTTGAACCGCCCTAACTAGTAAAACTCATGGGGTCTGATAACTAGGAGACATCTTATCACGACCCAAAACTAACCCCTGTCGTGATGACGCCTATCGTGGAACTAGGCAAACCGACTCATTTCCAAAACATACCAATATTTTCATTTTAAAGATAATTTAAAGGTTATTTGACATAAAACCTCCATTAAAAGAGTTCAAATCAAAGAAAAAAAAATAGAAGTACGGAAAAGAAAAGCCTGACATCGGGGTGTCACTAGTCATGAGCATATACTACAATCTGTCTAACAATATCAAGGCTAACTCAGCCCGGAAAATAGCTAAATACAACTAGAGGAAGATAAGAGGGAGAAGAGCAGGGGCT
>AWOL01S0016581.1:26993-39736 GCA_000715115.1 Nicotiana otophora | reverse complement strand
ATATGAGCTAAACCAACAATTAGACTAGTTTATGTGTGTCATTATAGTAGAGAAAAAGAAAATTAAAAACCAAGATGCCCAATAAATTGTGTCATATATAAGTATTGAATGTTCCTAGGGAGAACATTATCCTGAGAAAAATTGACACATGAAGAAGAAACTAGTGAGTGTGAAGAAAACTTATTTTATTTTGCTAGAGAGCACCTTCCATCTTGGTGCTTATGGGGCAGATTGGACGAATATTTACGCTTAACGGTTTGGCTTATCGATTGTCGATTTATAAATATAGTAATCTGCTAGCCAACCAATAAAATATCGGGCGGATTGATGACGGATTAGCGATTATCCGACAATTATCGGGCAGTTTGTCGGCTAAATCAAATAGACAATAAAAAAGAGTTAGAGATAATGAAAAATTTAGGATATGAACCTGATTAACATTGTTGCTACCATTATTTATAAATGGTGTAACAAAAAGCAAAATGGTAAAACATTGCTCACTCTTAGAAAGAATATTATCTTACTGGGCATACCATTACTAACTTGCCTATTAAAAAGAGTCTTTCAGACTCTTTAAAATCTGCTCTTTGATTAGTGATTCACTAGCCAATAGATCCAGAAATTTACCTTATTTTCAAAAGTCAAATCTTGTCGTTTGATTGGCACTCCTATGTCTTAAGTGCTCATCTTGCATATAACATAAGTCAGTGACACAAAATCTCAGATTTGTTATGGAAGAAGGGTCACCTTCTTAAATTTTATTGACATCATCACTGAGTTATATGAGCTAAACCAACAATTAGATTAGTTTATGTGTGTCATTATAGTAGAGAAAAAGAAAATCAAAAACCAAGATGCCCAATAAATTGTGTCATATATAAGTATTGAATGTTCCTAGGGAGAAAATTATACTGAGAAAAATTGACACATGAAGAAGAAACTAGTGAGTGTGAAGAAAACTCATTTTATTTTGCTAGAGAGCACCTTCCATATTGGTGCTTATGGGGCAGATCGGACGAATATTTACGCTTAACGGTTTGGCTTATCGATTGTCGATTTATAAATGTAGTAATCTGCTAGCCAACCAATAAAATATCGGGCAGATTGGTGACGGATTAGCGATTATCCGATAATTATCGGGCAGTTTGTCGGCTAAATCAAATAGACAATAAAAAAGAATTAGAGATAATGGAAAATTTAAGATATGAACCTAATTAACATTGTTGCTACCATTATTTATAAATGGTGTAACAAAAAGCAAAATGGTAAAACATTGCTTACTCTTAGAAAGAATATTATCTTACCGGGCATATCATTACTAACTTGCCTATTAAAAAGAGTCTTTCAGACTCTTCAAAATCTGCTCTTTGATTAGTGATTCACTAGCCAATAGATCCAGAAATTCACCTTATTTTCAAAAGTCAAATCTCGTCGTTTGATTGGCACTCCTATGTCTAAGTGCTCATCTTGCATATAACATAAGTCAGTGACACAAAATCTCAGATTTGTTATGGAAGAAGGGTCACCTCCTTAAATTTTATTGACATCATCACTGAGTTATATGAGCTAAACCAACAATTAGACTAGTTTATGTGTGTCATTATAGTAGAGAAAAAGAAAATCAAAAACCAAGATGCCCAATAAATTGTGTCATATATAAGTATTGAATGTTCCTAGGGAGAAAATTATACTGAGAAAAATTGATACATGAAGAAGAAACTAGTGAGTGTGAAGAAAACTCATTTTATTTTGCTAGAGAGCACCTTCCATCTTGGTGCTTATGGGGCAGATCGGACGAATATTTACGCTTAACGGTTTGGCTTATCGATTGTTGATTTATAAATGTAGTAATCTGCTAGCCATCCAATAAAATATCGGGCGGATTGGTGACGGATTAGCGATTATCCGACAATTATCGGGCAATTTGTCGGCTAAATCAAATAGACAATAAAAAAGAATTAGAGATAATGGAAAATTTAGGATATGTTACCTTCGGATTGCATTCAATTACCATAGACCATAGTGAACATTTGTCTTGAAACTTATACTTGATTAAATATTGTCCTCACTACTAAACAAAAAGAAGAGATAGGAAACAGAA
Source organism: Nicotiana otophora (assembly GCA_000715115.1). NCBI lineage: Eukaryota > Viridiplantae > Streptophyta > Magnoliopsida > Solanales > Solanaceae > Nicotiana > Nicotiana otophora. Next base: position 37,635 of record AWOL01S0016581.1, on the reverse strand, counting down.
CATAATCCGGATAACGTAAGGAACAAAAGAAACAGGAAACACATATGAAGCCATATTAAAATGCGGACACAAAAATTTTCAAGATATCAACCTGGATTCTGAATAACTTTTAAATTCCGGCAGCTTAAGCTCATTTTGCCAGAGAGATCAATCCAGATGATAATTCTTGGGACAGGAGATTTTTTTTAATCTCTTCTCTCAGAAATCTTTTTCTTATTGATCTCCCCATAAATTCCTATGAATAAGGATATAGGGTTTCAAATATTACTTTATATACGTATAGATAAAAGTGTAAATATAAAAAAAAAAATTAGCGGGTTAACGGTTTATCCGATAAAGAAATTAAGTAATCCGTCCCAAACCGCTAAGTCGTTAATTATAAAATTTTAATCCATTCACCAACCATTACCCTGATAACCCGAACCAATAAACTAATTTTGCAGTTCTGTTAATGGCTACGGTTCGATTTTGAACAATCCTTCTTCCATCTGGATCATGCATAAGCCCATTTTCATGTGAGAAATTATCGATGTTTATCCAGCCGAAGTGAGTAAAACCTGGAATGGCCCAAAAGAAAAAGACCCATACTATTAATCCAATTATAAGTTCTTTTTAGGGCAAGTTACATATTTGCCCATTCGTCAAAAAATAATTATATATTTGCTAGTCAAATATATATATATATATATATATATAACATATGTATAAAATATATATAAATATATATTACATTAATATACAAAAAATATATATTTTAATGACTTTGGGTTCGGCTATATTATGTAGTTTTCCTACTTCTCTTCTTCTTCTTTTTTGGTCTTTTTTAACCATCTCCATTTTAATTTTCAAATTCACTATAAATTTTACTTATGAAACGTGCTAACCAAATCAACAAATTCTCCAGGAAATTTTAAAAACCTGAGATAATTGAAAATATTTTGGATTAAAAAAAACTACTTTTACATTCAAACGTTTGAAAAGTAAAAATAAAAATACCCAAGAAATGTATGAAATGTAGTAAGCTATGATTTTTACTTTATTTTTAATTGGTTTGGTGGGTGGATTTTCAGTCAAGTCTGTCGTAACTGTATATGTCTAAAATAAATTCAATTTAGTAGCTAGACGTGAGAAACAAAATAGATTGAAATTGGTATTTCCTTTTGTTTGAATTGAGGCGTATCATGGACAGCTAATTAACCCAATTTCTTTTCTCGTTTCCCACTTGATATTCAATACCCGCCTTAAACCTCACTTTGAGGGATAAATGGCTAACTCCCGGCTTTGCTTTTTCCTGTCCTATCTCTTTGTTAGAGGCTCAGCTAGGCACGGGATTAATTTTTAAACTTTATTTTTAATTGCACCGTTTGTTAAAGTAATCATTGAAAAAGAAAATTATGTAAATAAAATCATATATAGCTAAAAAATCCATTTCCTTGTTAATTAATGTTAACAAGGAAAAAGCCGATATTAGAAAGGATGTCCCAAGGAAGGATTGCGTCCAAATTGACAAAAGATTCAAGTATAGTTTAGTAGGTAGAAAAAGACTTTGAAAACCTAAAATTTACTTAGAGATGTTTTTAAAGTTTATATATATAATGTTAAAGTTGTGTTTTTTTTTTTGTGTGGCAAAAGAATTTGAGAACACTGGGGAGTTAATTGTTGAACAGAAGAATTTTTTGACTTTTTGCATCACAAAAGTCAATATGAGATCCTTTATATACTTGGAGCTTAAGCAAAATGTTTCAATATTGCTTTCTAGCTAGATGGGTGGCGAGCCCAGCCTTTGATTCCAACTGTCTTCACTCTAGTCTTCGTTTTAATGTTAAGAAATTTCTCGGACGCAAAACCTAATCGACTACCTTTATATATTATGTCATGCGCATATGTGAAAATTTGTACACATAAACAACAAACTCAAAACAACTAAGATTAACCTCGGGACCAAGCTGCTATGGAAACAAAAGTTTGTTTTCGTTGTTCCATCCAATGAAAGCTCTTGTCTTCGTTTCGAAATATTTAGGGCACGTAATAAGTTTTTACCCTACTCCTTAACAGGTGTTGTTGAATACCAATTGCATGAAAGCTAATATATCAATATTTGCTTGCTAAGCTAGATGGATGATGAGTTCTGCCTTTGATTTCCAGTTGTACGTANGAATACCAATTGCATGAAAGCTAATATATCAATATTTGCTTGCTAAGCTAGATGGATGATGAGTCCAGCCTTTGATTTCCAGTTGTACGTGTTCGCTCAAGCAGTGGCGAAGCCAGAATATTTTTTAAGGGTGTTCAAACTTGAAAGAAGTAAAAAAGATCCCCGAGAAAAAGTGTTCAATGTTTGACCAAAAGGTATAACTATCAGTTAAACCTTTATATTTATGTAATGGATTAAACCTAGTTAATAATAATATTCCTAAACGTGGATCTTGAAAATACGGATAATCTGGGGCCGATCCAGTGGGGAAGTAATGATACCATGCATTAAATATTCCAAAAGAATAAGCAACAATGGAGGAGTAACTAGCAATAAATAACAGCAAATGGCATTTCAGTAAATAGAAGGAATGATTCACCTAATAATGAATGAGTTAGATGATTGTTCCTCCAAACAATAATGCGTGACAAATAAATCCTAGAATATTCGAACTATTCTCGGATCTGGTGGAAAAGTGTCGAATAACATGAACAAGAATGTTGATAAAAAGTTATTGCTTGTATCTTTGCTAGAGAGAGAGAGAGAGAATCTTCTTCTCAAAAGTGTTCTTATTCAGTGAATATTACATGCCCTTCCTCCTTATCTTTTTCCCTTATTTATAAGAGACATATCTCTAACAAACCCTAATAGTACAAGTGTAGAGAATATTCAATAGAATATTCTCCTTAACATCCTATTTCAAAACTAGTCGTTACTGTTCCGTCAACGGTGCTCGACCTCGGTCATTGTTGACATCTCGACCACGAGATTCGCTGCTCTCTGCCCGACCTCGACTGACTCTTTCCTTATTGTTATATTACCCTAAGTATTCTAGGGCAGATTTTGACCTATACAGTTAGTCCATCCGCTTATTGAGGGTCGGCCTCATGCGGGCTCGATGAGCGGATATTGTGTAACGTAGTCGAAGCAGTTGAACGACCCGAACGAGTCGTGATGATTGGGGTGAGTTGACAACGTGTCCCTTTGTGAACCGTAACTTCTGGGGTTGTATGTCCCACGAATCATGATGACATAATGGCGACATGCATCATTATGACGTGATTTCCCGATATGTTACTTCATTTCGCGTGCGTCTTCTGATTGAATCTGCCGCTTCGGTTATAGTGCTAGGTAATGATGGATTAATTCCTTGGTTTCGATGCTTGGATTTTTATAAATAGGGGTGTGTGGGTAACGTTTCAACCTTTACAGAAACCTTACATCAGAAAACCTTGTATCTTCTTCTTCTTCCCCCATTTTTGTGTCTCTTCTTATCAAAATCCTTTGCCTCCTTCTTCTTCCTCCATTGTCGCGAATCTTCTTACTGGTTTTAGTGATTCTCACTGCTTCTAACACTTTCTTGTTTGAATATCCTCCCTTAATCAACATGGCTATTATGCCCTCAGTTTCTGGTACGGCAACTGACCCCGTCCCTTTGGCGGTGCTTATACCCCCTCACGCCGATAGGGCCTTCGTCACTATTGAGGAAGAGAATTTTCTTACGGTGGAGGAAATAATCCCTCGTAATGAGAAAGTGAGGTCCAATTTTTCGAAGGCGCCTGAAGGCGAGCCTGAAATCTCGGAATCAGTGATGAAAGAGGTCGNTTGAATTTTTATAAATAGGGGTGTGTGGGTAACGTTTCAACCTTTACAGAAACCTTACATCAGAAAACCTTGTATCTTCTTCTTCTTCCCCCATTTTTGTGTCTCTTCTTATCAAAATCCTTTGCCTCCTTCTTCTTCCTCCATTGTCGCGAATCTTCTTACTGGTTTTAGTGATTCTCACTGCTTCTAACACTTTCTTGTTTGAATATCCTCCCTTAATCAACATGGCTATTATGCCCTCAGTTTCTGGTACGGCAACTGACCCCGTCCCTTTGGCGGTGCTTATACCCCCTCACGCCGATAGGGCCTTCGTCACTATTGAGGAAGAGAATTTTCTTACGGTGGAGGAAATAATCCCTCGTAGTGAGAAAGTTAGGTCCAATTTTTCGAAGGCGTCTGAAGGCGAGCCTGAAATCTCGGAATCAGTGATGAAAGAGGTCGACCTATCTGAACTTAGGAAAAAATTCAACATTCTTGCCCACATTGATCTGATCCCAGCAGGGCGTGATATGTTACAAATCCACCGCCCCGAGTATTGCGCGTTCTATGCATACCCTTTCTAAGTTGGCTATACTCTTCCCCTTCTCTCGTTGGCGGAGGAGTTTTGCCGTTACTATGGCGTTTGCCCGGCCCATTTCTCCATATATCTATAAACCTATTAGGATGCTCACAAAGTTTGCGGAATTGGCCGGGGTCGAGGTCACACTCCGCCATCTTATGCATCTCTTCGCCCCTAGCTTCTACAGGGAGACGATGTTGCACCTTCGTCATCGAGGAAGTAAATGACTGGTGGTTAAGATAGATGACTAGGCAAGTCGTCAGTTCTGGCTCAACTACTTTTTTGTCAGAACTGAAGACGTGGTGACCAGCGTGAACGGCTTCCGTGAGACTTGGAATTACACTCGTAAGTGTCTATATATATATATATATATTTCCTTCTTTTCTTTTGCTAAAGCACTTGATTTGTTATGGTCGCCAATTCTGACATTTTGTCCCTTCTCTGTACAACCAAGACTACCCCTCCTTTGGTTGGGGATATTTTGAACTGGGTTGGTCGGGTTCTGCCTCACATTGTGGGGATTCGTGAATGGCCGGGCTTTCTCAAGATGTTCGGGCCTGCTTCTTCCATGGCTGGTGAGTTCATCTGTACAAGTTTTTGCTATCTCGACCTAATGGTCGCTTACTTGTTGCAGTTTATTCTTGGTAGTGATAACCTTCATTCTTTTTTAGTTCGAGGATCTTTGAGGAGGTCGAGGGCTCCTCCTCCTGTGTTTCATAAGAGGAAGGCTGATTCTTCTTTGGAGTTTATTCCCATCGTGACCGCGGCTAGGCGTGCCTGGTCATCTACTTCTGTTCCTCCTTCCATCGCGGCCAGGTCTGCTCGGTCGTCGGCCCAACCTGCTGCTGCCTCAGCGTCAGTTTTTTCTTCGCCTACGGACATGTCGGCAGAAGAGCTTCCGGCTTCCCCTTTGTATCGTTTAGTGGATGAGGAAGAGTCGTCGCCGAGCGGTGGGACTTTAGTTCCCCATAAGAGAAGATCGGTAGACGTCGGTGATGGGGTCGCCCGGGCTGTGGATTCAGTAAGGGGCAAATTTGTCATCCGTGAGACTACGACAATTGTGCTCGAAGATGATATCGAGTTGCCGCCTGAGATTCTGCCATCGGCTGAGGCCGCACAGGGCGTGTTCCTTCCCGATATCACGATGGAAGCTAAAGGGCCGCCTACGAGAGTCTCTGATATTTCATGGCAAGATGAGCCATCGGCCTCACGACCAGTTGACAGTCCTTCTTTGCTAGTCGACAGGAAAGGAAAAAACATTGTCGAAGATGGATAATAGACGGGCTCTGATATTGATGTCGATAAGGCAAAGATGATGGGGGAGGGTTTTACTCAACTTGAAGTAAGACTGGAGGGGTCCACGTAAACCATTGCGATCCCCATGGATCGAGATTTGTTGTTAAACACGGAGAACATGGTTCCTTCCCTTGGTCTCCTCTGTTCTGACGTGGAGGGTAAAACCCTTGAAAAGCTGGATGATGCTACCTTATCAAGGAGCATAACCGGCCTCGCTCTCAGGGTAATCTTCTCGACTTCTTTAATTTTTTATTTGTTTACGTTTAGGCTTCGTCCATACTCTCTGTTTTCTTTCACTTTCTCTTTCAGACCGTGATTTTAGAGATTGAAAGCACCCGAAGAGAGGAGAGGCGTAAGGCTATTTTTTTGAAGATGGAGCGAAAGTACCATGAATACCATGGAAAGCACCGCGAGATTTGTAGGCGGTTTGGTGAGGGCGGTAATTTCCAGGCTCTCTGAGATGAACTGAAGGAAAAGGATGGCGAGTTGGTGAGGGTTATCAAAAAATGTAGCGTTCTTGAGGAGGCGCTAAGAGATAAAGAAGAAGAGCTTGAGTTTAGTAGGGGGGTCGAAGCCCAGTGCGGCGATCTCCAAGCCCAGGTGGTCTTGTTATGCGCCGAGCTCGAGGAGTGTGAATTCAAACCGAACACTTTAAGTGGCAAGGTCGTCGAGAAGGCAGCGGATCTTGAGAAGGCAGAGTTAGCTCGGTCAAGGGCTATGAGGATGGTGGAGGATTTGGAGATCATAATCCGTATTTTTTGTTCCGAGTGAGAGAGTGCTTTGGAGATGGCCAGGTTCAAAGAAGAGCGGCTTGATGAACGGATTGGAGAATTAAAGAAAGAGGCTTATGTCCTTTGTGATCGAGTCGCCTCTCTCAAGGCCGATAAGGCACAATTACTGGCTCGACCTTCCTCTTCCCGCACTTCTAGTTTCCCTTATGTTCCTCGAGATTTGTACGAGGAGTGGATTCACGCTGAGGCCCAGCTGGATATATTTAGAGACCTAATGAGGGCGAGAACCATTTCAGAGGCTGTCTTCGAGGATGCTCGTGTTAAGGCACGTAGAGCTCGGTTCGCTTGCATCTATGATCCTTCTACATCGGAGGCCGATAATGACGAGAAGGATGCGGGCGTAGATCGGATTGAAGAGGACGCCTAGTATGAGGACGGGTATCCTGATGGCGATGGTGATAGTGAAGGGGAAGATGGGGATGGCCCAGGCGATCAGGCCGATTAGTAGCTTTTCCTTTCCTTCTTTTTGTTTTGTCGCAGGCTTCTGCGTATTTTATGGGCGTCTTTTCGAGACTTTGTAAAATATATTCTAAGTATGAAATACCAGTTTTGTTATTTGTACCAAATTTGTTTTCTTCTGTTTGAGTTTGTATGCTTTTTGATTTTGTTGCTTGGTTTCCTTAGTCGTAATAACTTAACTCGAGTAGGGTCGAATGAGGTCGGAACAAAACCTAAGTTTGATCATGGACGAGGGACAGTATATGTTACTTTGAACGAGGTCAAACATATCGTATATTTATTTATGGTCGAGGGCCGATTAGGTATTGATTCAAATGAGGTCGAGTATAACCTATACTTAGTTATGTCCAAGCGCCGATTAGGTATTCATTCGAACGAGGTTGAATATAACCTATGCTTGATTATAGTCGAGGGCTGATTAGGTGTTGATTCGAATGAGGTCCAATATCACCTATGCTTGATTATGGCCGAGTGCCGATTAGGTGTTGATTCGAACGAGGTCGAATATCACCTATGCTTAATTATGGCCGAGGGACAATTAGGTGTTGATTCAAACGAGGTTGAATATCACCTATGCCTGGTTATGGCGAGGGCCGATTAGGTGTTGCATTTGTCGGCGGTATGAATTTAAGGCAACGTTGCTTTGGTTGTACATTTGGTGAAAGTAGAAATTAACTTCATGCATTTGTGCTTTGCTCCTACGCTTGGAGAAATTTACATATTTTTCGGGCGTTTGCTGGCATTTCAGTCCCAGTCTATCTAGTCCCTTCATTGGTTGACCTGGAGAAGTATTGAGAGGTCGAGCAATGAACAAGCTGTCATGTGCGCATTTCAATCCTGAAGTGTCCCCTTCATCGCCTCGTTAAAACCCTCCTCGAGAAAACCCAATTGGGACAAAACTCAAGTGAGGGAAAAAATAGTACGACTTTGAGGACGCTTCGTCTTTTAAAAGTTGAATTATTTGAGGTGTGTAATATTCCAGTTGTTTGGTAGTCGCTTTCCTTCCATTATTTCTAGTTGGAATGACCCTTTGTTCGTTGTTGCCGTGATTTTGTACGGGATATCCCAATTTGTTCCTAGTTTTCCTTCACGTGGGTCTTTGCTTGCTTGTGGTTTAGCTTTAAGCACGTAGTCCCCGACTTTGAGTGTCATAATCTTTGCCATTTTGTTATAATAGTGTTTTGCTTGTTGCTTTTGGGCGACCATTCTTACGTAGGCCATATCTTTTCGTTCCTCGACTTCGTCGAGCTCCTGCCTTTTGCTGTCATCGTTCCGGGGTCCGCTTTCGTAGGAGTATCTCAGGTTAGCTCCCCGACCTCGACCGGTATTACTGAATCAGTCCCATAGACTAGTGAGTATGGCATCTCTCATGTGCTTGTCTTTGGCGTTGTTTGGTAAGCTTAGAGTACTTCCGGTAATATTTCCGGCCACAATATTTTGGCGTCTTTGAGCTTATTCTTCATGATGTTTAGTATCGACTTATTAAAGGATTCCGCTTGCCCGTTGCCTGCGTGGTGGTATAGCGTTGAGAGTATTCTTTTGATGTGCCATTTCTCAAAAAACTCAGCGACTATTTTTCCAGCAAACTGGGGTCTGTTGTCGCAGCTGATCGCTTTGGGGAGACCGAAACGGCATATAATGTTTTTCCATATGAAGGCGATCACTTCTTGTTCGCGTATTTGGGCGAATGCTCCTGCTTTTACCCATTTAGAGAAATAGTTATTAAAACCAAAAGAAATCATAAGTTACCTTGTCCTGCCGGAAGGGGGCCCACGATGTCCATTCCCCATTTGATGAACGGCCAGAGGGAAGTCACTGAGTGTAAGCGGCCTCATTTTTATGGTGGGCCAGTAATACCCTGCCCGTATGAGGCATCTGACCAAAGCTCGATGGCCAGAGTGAGCTCTACAGTGGCCTTCGTGTACTTCTTCAAGGATGCGCCGTGTCTGATTTGGGCCTAAGCATTTCGCCAGAGGGCCGCCATGCGTCCTCTTGTACATGTCGTTATGAATGATGTTATATCTGTCTGCTTACATTCGCAGTTTCTTAGCCTCTTTTTTATCATCTGGGAGTACGCCATCCTGCAAATATGTAACAATACGGTTGCGCCAGTCCCAAGTTAGGTTTATGGTTCTTACCTCGATTTGATCTATCGATGAGTTGAGGAGGTGGACCATATTTCTTTCTCCGGTTGTAATGTTTTTGGTGGCTGCGGCTAATTTGGAGAGACTGTCCGCCTCGGTATTTTTTGCTCGGGGGATTTGGTCTAGTTGACATTCGTCGAACTAGGGTAGCAGCTTGCAGCTTTCAGTCTGGTACTTTTGTAATCTTTGTTCCTTAATTTGGAAAGTCCTTGTGACTTCGTTGACCGCGAGTTGAGAATCACAGCGCAGTCTTATCCGTTTCGCCCCATATTTGAGTGCTAGTCTTAATCATGCAATTACGGCCTCATACTCGGCCTCATTATTAGTCATGTCTGGGTATCTTATGGACTGGCGAATCACTTCGCCTGTCGGAACTTCGAATACGAGCCCCAGCCCAAACCCTGACGCGTTAGATGCGCCATCAGCGTAAAGGACCCAGAGGTCCTATGTTTAGGGAGAAGCATGGACGTCTTCTTTTTCGACTTCAGGCATTATTTTTGCATCGATGAGTTGCTCGATATGGGTTAACGAGAACGAATCCTTGGGGAAAGCTTTGTTCAGGTCAGTGAGCACATTCGCCATTTGCCGTTCTTCGTTTTCACCATGACTACGTTGGCGACCCATTGGGGGTACTTCGACTCCCTGACGGAGCCATTTTCCAACAATTTCTCCACTTCTTTGCGTACTGCATCATTAATTGTGGAGTTGAACTTATGCCCTCATTGGGGGGTGGAATGGATCGACTTTCAATTTGTGCGTGACGATCGTCTTCGGGATACCTGGCATATTTTCATGGCTAAAAGAAAATAGGTCTGCGTTAGCAGTTAAAAATTCATGAAACTTACCCGATTCATGAAGTTTGCAGCCGATGTAAGCTTTCTTCCTGTGTTCGTTACTGCCTAACTAAACGGGGTCGAGGTTCTCTATGATCGATCCATCAGCCTTGACCATATCGGGGTCTCTGATGACGTCCTCGCTGTCACGCACATTGACCTCGACCCTGTTGATTGCTATGCCTCTTTTTCTTTATCCTTGGTTTGTTGGGTGGCCGTACAGTCTAAGGCGATGCGGTAGCATTCCTTGGACGTGCGTTGTTCCCCTCGTATACTGAATATTGACGAGCGCAAAACACAACACAAAATTAATGCTCACTAGCCAAAGATAGTATAGTAAAATTATCGTCTCCACAGGGATTGGATTTAAACAATGTTCAAATAACTTATGGTTTTCTGCTATTCAGGATGATCAACACTTGAGTTGGAGTGATTACTACAATAATTAACTACTAAATTAAGACTAATAATAATTAGACCTGATCACATAGAATGAGAGTTGAACTAAAATGGTTTGTAAACAATATGAGAAATAAGGGTCATGACATAATAGGTGTAAGATAATTATTCAGAATTTAACTCTGTTTGAATTCACTTCTAATATTCTAATGATTCTCACGAATTCACTCGATAATTAGCTTAAATGTAAGGTCAAGATTTCTCTCTCGATTAGATCTGGACTCTACAAAATAAACTAATATGAAGTATTGTGAAGATATGCAAGAACACGTTAATGGACTAGTCTTTAGGAAAACGTCTCT
>AWOL01S0016581.1:0-16641 GCA_000715115.1 Nicotiana otophora | reverse complement strand
CACTCACTGGGGGTGTGTATAGACTCCGGAGGGGCTCCTTCAGCCCAAGTGCTATATCAAGCCAAATCATGGCATAATCACTCAGGCCCTCGGCATATATCAAGCATGCTGCGGCGTGCAGCCCGATCCCATAAATATGCAATATGCTGCAGCGTGCAACCCGATCCCATAAATATGCAATATGCTGCAGCGTGCAGCCCGATCCCATAAATATCCTCACAAATCAGGCCCCCAGCCTCACTCAGTCATAAAGCTCTCAAGCCACTTGGGCATTTCAGTAAAAACAGGGTGCTCGGCCCAAAACAACATTTATATACATCAAAATCGAGTAATAAAACTGAGTTATGCAGTAAACAGGTATAATCATGACTGAGTATAGATTTTCAATCAAAAACAGTGAGAGGATAGGAAGAAAAGGCCCCTAAGGGTCCAAACAGTACTGACACAAGGCCCAAACATGGCATTCAGCCCAATTAACAGAAACTCTTTCTAAAAACACATAAGTATCATATAATTTCCATAAAATATGCAACTTTACAGTTGCTACGGGATGGACCAAGTCACAATCTCTAACAGTGCACGCCCACATGCCCGTCACCTAGCATGTGCGTCACCTCAAAATAGTAAAATAATACAAAAATCCGGGGTTTCATACCCTCAGGACTAGAGGTACAATTGTTACTTACCTTAAACCGGTCAAATCTCTACCCCGCAATGCTCTTGCCTTTGGACTCGGCCTCCAAATGCTCCAAATCTATTTACAATTAGTACAACACCATCAATATACACTAATAAATTGAATTCCAAGGGAAAAACTATTAAATTAGACTAAAATCCAAAATTGGCTCAAACCCGGCCTCCGGACGCATATCTCGAAATCTGACAAAATTTACAAAACTAGAAAGCTCATTCACTCACGAGTCTAACCATACCAAATTCATCAAAATCCAACATTGTTTGGTCCCTCAAATCCTTAAATTAAACTCTTAAGAATTCCAAGCCCTAACCCCCTACTTTCACTCCAAAATCCTATTAATTAATGATGAACAAGGCCATAGATTCACGAAATTTATACCATTATGGGTTAGAATCACTTGCCCCAACGTTGCTTCTTGAAAACCTTCAAAAAATCGCCTCTCTCCCGAGTTACTCAAATCCAAAAATGGAAAATGAAGACAAAACACATGAGCTGGGGCTTTCTGCCCAACACATTCGCACCTACGGCCATATGTCCGCTCCTGTGGTCGAATCCTCGCACCTGCGAGAACTACTTAAGCCCTCAATTCCGCACCTGCGACCCCAGGTTCCACACCTGCGGGCGTGCACCTGCGTAACACTTCCGCTTCTACGGAACCGGCCCAACTCTTCCTTTCTGCATCTACGCTCAAGGCCTCGCACGAAGGATCATATTTCCATATAACTCTATTGCAATACGCAACCCTATCCAAATACTGGTCCATATGAAACACCTCAAGCCACCGTGCTAAAATCAATAACCATGCGCAATTCGACATCAAGTACCCAAAGTGCATTACCATAACCACGGAGTAGCAAACGACACCATGCCACATAAAACCCGAAAGAACATAACCAATATGTCATCAACCAAGGAATATCCAATATTATTCTCGCTCAAATTCCGCTATAAGGCCACAATAGAACCGCACCATATGTGCATATAACCAACAAATCACAACTCCTCGTAGCATAGAAGAGTAACTCACAGATCATTTCAGAACACGAATAAGCTTCACATCAACCGAATGGCACATCCTTCAACAATAGCAGTATGGAGCCAATCAATCCGGCTCGGTGTAGAATACACATCCTAATTGGGCCTACCAATGGGCCCCAAATCAACTATGATCAGCCACCAATAGATAAACAACCTCCGAAAGTCCATAATGACGGAATCATAACACTTTCTATCATCTGGCTAGCTCCGACCACAACTTCACAGTCCACAACTATGAAATAATCAGCTCCTGAGAACTCCCAATCTCCAATTCCATAGAACACATGAATCACCATATTTGATTCCACCTCCACTACCCGAATGCCTAACACTTCTCTCATACACAATCATTCCACGAGAAATACTTAAAAAAATTCTTCCGTGCCACCTGGCAAAAATTTGAATATCAACATAAGAAGAGAATCAAAAGTATCAAGATGTGTAAGTATAGAGGTACCTTCAGCCATACGAAAAATGTAGAGTTTTTGCTTTAGGTAAAGCCTATTTTCTACTATTCTTTTCATATATATGGTTTTAAGTTTTTCCCATATGCATTTGGCTGAGCTTTCTGTTGCAACTTCACGCAAAACCTCATTTGAAAGATTTAAAATAATATCTGCCTTTTGCTTTTTTATCTATGACGGTAAACTCCTCGTCTGTCATTTTATCCGGCATCTTCTCCTTTTCTTGCAGTGCCAAATCTAAGCCATCCTGAATTAGGATAGCTTCCATCTTTAATTGCCATATTCCGAAGTTTGCACTTCGGTCAAATTTCTCAACATAAGATTTTTGTTAGAGTCATTTTAGCTATTTAAACTAACCCGGTTAGATCTGGCTCTGATACCAATTTGTTAGGATCGGTAAATCGGGTAGTGCGAAATTTAGCCAAACAATATTATAATGACAATAACAAAGACAATGCAAGATGATAATAACGCCAATTAAAGAATATAAAAAAGACACAAATTTAACGTGGTTCGGTCAAGGTGACCTACGTCCACGAGCGGAGAGAAACAATTTCACTATACCAACAAGAGTACAAAAGAGAGTACAAAATTAGAGTAAATACTCTAATTAGTTCCAAATACCCCAAGAGAATAACATCACAAGATCACTCCAAAGAAAGGGTTCACACAAGTGTTTTCCAATACTCACTCTCCTACAAAATATTCTATAATGAAATAAAGGAGGAGAAAGAAAGACAAGAGTGAAAAGCTCTTGAATTGGTGTGTTTACAAATGATGAGAAGCTCCTCTATTTATAGCAAGAAATCTTTGGCCTATTTATGTCATGGCAAATATTATGATCTACAAATTTTGTTATAGTGGATATTATGTCATGACAAATGTCATGAAAATTTGGCCCAACTCGAGAATAAGCCAAATTAATGGTCATATTACATAGTAATTCTTAAATCTCTAAATTATTTAGTTAGCGAAATCAGGCAAAGAGTCAATTTGAAGCACCAGTATTTTAATAATAGCGGAAAGTGAATTAGTGGAGAAATCTAAGGACAACTCAAGTCACCTAAGCACAACAAAAATTAGAAGCAATATTTCATAAAAAAATATCAATACTTAAAAGTCTAATGCATCAGAGAAGCAGTTTTTGCTGAAGATAGGTTTTTGTAAAGAAACATATTTATCCATTCTTAGAATATGATCCAAGGAGGGAAGATTAATTATACTTGACTATCTTTGACTCTAGTTGCATGGGTTAATTATACAGAAAATCATCAAATTATAGTTTAATTGTAGGAAACTTATCAAACTAACTTTTCTGATATATAAGTAATACTCCGGTTTACATTAATCATCCGTCACTGCCAAGATAGTATATTATACCAAGAGAGAAAAAAAAAGTATTACTACTTAGTTGCTAATCCTACCAGGGGCGAAGCTACGTAGCCCCAAGGTGTTCAACTGATCACTTTTTATCGAAAAATTACACGGTATATTGACAAAATATTAAATTTTAGTGGTATATAACATATATTGAACACCCTTTATGAGAGATTTTTATACTTCTTTCAAATTTGAACATGCTAAATGAAATTTCTGATTTCGCTACTGAATCTACCTAATTAAAAGATCGTACAAAGAAAATGCTTAACTCTTGACCCATATTCTTTTATGGATCAACCCACAGAAATTCATCTTAAAAAAATAAAAATAGCGAAAAACTATACAGTGTAGCATAAATCTCATCAGAAACGGTAAAGATAATAGAATTTTCAGCAGAAAAAGAAATTCAGTTGCCATGCATGTAATGTACGTAATCAACAAAAATAGCTAAAAGCTCCCGATGTCCTAAATATTATTCTAAAACATGAGACATAAATATATAATTTGCAGGTGCTAATCACTATAAATTAACTTTCACTATTCATCTCAGTTAAAATCAGAAAAGACCAAATCCTAAAATTAGACACTAAAAAATGAAACGTAGAAAGCAGAAAGAAAAGAAAGAGGGAGACCAAGAGGAATCCAGCAGAAATAGAAACAAAGACATGAGAAAAAAGTTTAGGGGGAAACGGCTCATTATTCCTGAAAAATTAAACCATAAAAGAAAGAGGAAGAAGAAGAAGAAGACTCCAGCCAAAATTTTAAGCAAAGAAATAAAAGTATAAGAAGACATAAGGTTGGGAGAGTAGTACGTACTCTCCAGTGAAGAAGATGAAGTAGTTGGACATTAGACAATAAAAAAATAAAATAAAAAAACAATAAATAGTTGCCTTTTGAAGTTATCTTCTCTATCAGAGTGAATTTGTAGTTTTTACTATTGTTTAGGGTTTCTTCTGTCTTTTGTTTCTTAATTGCAAAATGAGTTCATTAAATTTATTATTGTTTTGATAAATTGATGATTTGGGTTTGTTCCTGATGATATTTTGAGGTTATGTTTCAAATTTGAGCTCATTTGGAGTAGATTTAAGTATTAAATCATATATTGGATTGTTATAATTCGAAGAACAAATTTCTGTTTCTGAGCAATTTGCACTTCAGGCCTATTTGGCCTTAATTAAGTGCATAAAAATGCTGGTTGCACTTCAGACCTTTTGGCCTTAAGTGCATCTGAAGTGCAATTTTTCACTTCAGACTTATTGGCCTTAAGTGTAGCAAAACGTTTGTTGCACTTCAGACCTTTTGGCCTTAAGTGCATCTGAAGTGCAATTTTTCACTTCAGACTTATTGGCCTTAAGTGTAGCAAAACGTTTGTTGCACTTCAGACCTTTTGGCCTTAAGTGCATCTGAAGTGCAATTTTTCACTTCAGACTTATTGGCCTTAAGTGTAGCAAAACGTTTGTTGCACTTCAGACCTTTTGGCCTTAAGTGCATCTGAAGTGCAATTTTTCACTTCAGACTTATTGGCCTTAAGTGTAGCAAAACGTTTGTTGCACTTCAGACCTTTTGGCCTTAAGTGCATCTGAAGTACAATTTTTCACTTCAGACCTATTTGGCCTTAAGTGCATCTGAAATGCAAATTTTTACTTCAGACTTATTGGCCTTAAGTGAATGAAAACGTTTGTTGCACTTTAGACTTTTTGGCCTTTTATGCATCTAAAGTACAATTTTTCACTTCAAACTTATTGGCCTTAAGTGCATCTTAAGTGTAATTTTTTACTTCAGACTTATTAGCCTTAAGTGCATGAAACCATTGGTTGCACTTCGGATTATTTTTTTTAACTTCAGACCCGATAAATTTGAAGTTGATCGTAAAGTGGGTACGCTTGCAAACCTTTTTGCAAAGTAGGTATAGGTTCAATTGTGATCCCAAAATCGGGTATAGATGCAAAAGCCAAAAAACAATCTGTCTAAAAATGTAGAAGAATAAGACTTATTTAAATTTGAGATGAAAAACAAAGTGGTAGTAAGAATTTTATTAAAATAATATGATTTAATATGCTCAACCAAGACATATCACAACATTACATATTTAGTAATTCTTTAATATTGACCGTAAAACAAAAACAAGTGCTAAGAAGAATATTTTCTATTTTAGTAATTATTTACTAACCACGTGAGATTTGAAAAATGGTTTCATGTTCTGCTTCTTAATTAATATCTAATAATTATTTATAATTTATATATAGAAGGTTTAATTTTAATGTTATTTGCACATAATTCAAATAAACTAAATCATAATTTGACATGGTTTATGTTTGTGCATCGCGCGGGTACTAATTCTAATTTACGGGTAAAAAAGAAATCTCACAAGATTCTGTTAAATTTAACCGTTAGAGTTTGTTATAATATTTAGTAGAAGGATCAAAATTAAATTATGAGTTTGTCTCTGTTGGTAAGCATATTATATTGGGTTGTTGTTGTTGTTGAGTTTGTCTCTGTTATGTGTCGACTTTCATCGTATAGTCATTAAGTCGTGAAGATTATTCTTAAGAAGCAAAAGAGGCTAATAACCGATCCATTCTTAGGACATGGCCACTATCCCAAAACGTAACAATAACTTGGTCATTCTTTTGGCATTTGTTTCTGTAAAAATAGACATTACAACCATTCTTTTAGCTTTTAATTAAGAGCAAACATAGAAATACATTATCTCATACGCATCATTCACTTGTCCTTACTAAAGTAGGCTAAAAAGGATACTTAAGAAGGAAGAAAGAAAGAAAGTGCTATAACGCATGCAATCATGTTATTGTTTCTTCTAGCTTTACAACAAACCAATTGGGCTCCAAAATAAAAAAGGTAAAGTATCAATCATAAAGGTCAATAATTTCTTTGCATAAAAATTCTAAAGATAGCACATTTGCAACCAAAAGCAATATGATAGTCTAACTATAGAGTTTCCCTAATTCAACATCTCTACTTGTTTAAGTTAATTACCTTTTCCAATGTCGTTTAGTCATTAAGCACCATTTGGCCGCATCTTTGATAAATTTATTTTAATAAATCTTCAACTAAGAAGTGGGACAGAAAGTGGGGTTGACAAGAGCATTATTAAAGTTCCTATAGGTAGTTGTTTTAAATGATTGTTATAGATAGTAAACACCAGAAACTATTTGTTATGTATCTATAGCATTTATCTCCACACATTATGTTACACAGCATACATGAGTAATTTATTCGTAGGTAACATGTAAAACTTAGTTAGGCATTCAACATCAGTTCCTTTCACTAAACTCAAGTATTAACCGTCAACCACCAACAAAGGTTAAGGTTCTCTCCCATCCAAAAAACGAAAAAAAAATGAAAAGAAAAAAGGTATTTGGTTTCTAGCTATAAGATTTATTACCTCTTTAGCTTTTACAGGTTATGCTCCTTTTTTCTCCCTTCAAATTCATTTTCGCTTTGTTCTTTCAATAGTTTAGTCAATACATTCTGAGTTTTATTTTCCTCCTTTCCTTTAAGGCTCTTTTAGTTCATGCCCAAAGTAATAGGAAAGAGTTAGATTAGTGCTAGCGAATCTTTGAAATTTGTAAAGGCAAATTGTCTTCTAACGATGTGTCTAAACTCTAAAGATCGATGTATTTGGAAATTTTCTTTTAATCGATCCGGTCCATAATAAGTGGTCTTTTGACCTTTTTATTTTGGTCCAAAATAAGTGTCTTTTTATACAATAAAAAAGGAATTAATTTATTTTTCCAAACCTTGCCCTTATTTACATATCCCAATGAGTCAAAGTAACAATTAATTAAGGATAATTTAGTGAATAAATCTTTTTTTAAGAAGTTTTTATTTACTTAAAGGGTGTGTTAAATACTAAAAAATCATTTATTATGAACCGGATGGAGTAATTAAATGCGTGAAGGCTAGGGGGGAAATCATTTTTCTCACAATTAAATACACTTGCAAGTCACGCTGGATGGGAAGTGTGAAAACATTATAGATCCTCCTAATTTAGAGGGATTTAAAAAAAATACACTTGCAAGATGATGGATTTTAAATGAGAATCTCCATTTTAGCCAAAATAGTAAAGCCAAATATGTTATTGCAGATTTGACTGACACTCTCACACTACTTGGCTAGGATTTAATAAGTTGTTAATTATACAATTTTAGGACAACAAATACAAGTCAGCCTAATTAGGATAAATTACTATCAATGTGAAATCGTATTTACTTTTTAGATCCCTATAAACATTCAACTACCGAGTACATTAAAGGATTCCTCAAAGATTTATCTTTCAAAATACTCAACTACAGTAACTACGCATTAAGTCTCAACCAAAGTTAAAATATATGAATCCCCACTTTTTTTTTAAACTCAACTCATACCATCATTTCAAAATACTCGTGTAAAAAATTAAATAAAGATACTCATCTCATTCCATTTTATACAACACCATCACAGTTTAATTTCCTTATTGAAATAATAGATTATTTAAATCCTACTAAAAGTTCATCATTATCTTTTGGTACGGGAAAGGTAGTTGAACACCAAAATAAAAATAAACATGCTCCAACGAATAATGATTCTGAATTGATAATCTAAAGATTTTCTAGTTAATGTAGTGGTTAATAAACACTCCCGTGAACTCTCATTATCCCTCCCGCCTGTCTCGGTACCCCTATATAAAATTCTTTTAAATAATTTGATTGTATAAAAAAAAAAATTGTTTGCGATTCATATAATTTAAACTCAATTAATTAATACAAGAACACATAATTGTGAGAATTCCAAATCAGGGCATACACGTCATTTTCCTATTACCAAGACGTTTTACTCGTCATGGTCTCTGCCTCATTTTTCTCAGCAATTATAAGAGCCCCTCAACTTTTAGATACTGTATTTGGACCCTTCCAATAATTTTTCCAAATGTGTTTTAAACCCACTTAAATTATTGGTGGTAGTTTCATTAGAACTATCAAGTTTGCTTATGTTGTGAAAATAATGCTCCATCACATAAACCAACTGACATCTTAATTTTCAAAATATAGTAGTACAATTTTGAACATTTATTTTAACTCAAAAAGTTGCACGCATGATGCTTCAATATTGAGGTTGAGCTCGAGGTCCAAATTTAAAGTTAAATTTATGACTTATAATGTCTTTATCTATATTATATTTTAGTTTATTATTTTTTAATTGTCAAATAAATACTCTTTGGATTAGAAAAAAGAAAAATCAAGAACTTACACGTCTTATTCATTTTAATTTTCTTAACACTGAGATAATTTTTTCTTTTTCAACTTTAAAATCCAAAATTGAAGCATTTTAAATATAATGACATTTTTCTTCAAATGTTTATCATTGTCCAATAAATTTTGACTTCATTTTAAAGGATCATTGTGGCAAATATACTTTCAAAAAGACAAATTTAGCTGTATTGGTTAGATACTTGCACATCACCTGTTTGGCCAAGTTGGTAAAATCAGTTATTTTGAGAAGTGTTTTTGAAAAAAATATTTTTGGAAAGAAGCACTTTGTGTTTGACTAATCACTCTCGAAAATACTTTTGAGCAAAAATTTGTGTTTGGCCAAAGCTTTTCAAAAAATACTTTTAAGTATCAAATTACGAATAAGGGCATGAATAGATTTACTTAATAGTTAATATTATAAGTAAATAAATAATCTCAAAATTTTGTTATNATTTGCTTATTAGTTAATATTATAAGTAAATAAATAATCTCAAAATTTTGTTATTACAGACAATAATTAAATTTTTTTATTTTATTTAAGTAAAATATGAAAATAAAATTAAAAGGTACTTTAATTCTTTTAATATTATTCAAATATATTAAAAATTATTCAACAAATATAAAAACACTCATCCCTAAAGTCACTATATATTAGAAAATTATCCTAAAAATAAGAAAAAATACTTATACATTAATATCCTAAGTATTAGCTAGCGTTTGGCCATAAATTTCCAAATTTATTATGAAAAATCTGATTTGGGTAAAATTTGGTTTGAAGATGAAAATGTGTTTGGACATCTGTTTTGGGTGAAGTTTGGTTTGGAAAAACATGAAACATGACTTATACCCACAAGTTCTAAAAATTATCACAAATATCTAACAATACCATTATCAATAACATTCATTATATTATCGCAAACCATAGTTCTGAACATAAATAAATTTGATACAAAATTATCATTTTTATAATGAAGTACATGATACACTATCAGATGACCGAGAAGAAGAAGCAACATCGTTACTAAATAATAAATGGTGGGTTTTTTTTTATAAAATATAAAAATTTGGGGCAATTTTTAAAAAATACAATAGTGATATTTTGGCCCAAATTGAGCTGGTTTTGGGATTTGGGATTTGGGACTTGGGATTTGGCCAAAATGTAGGCAAAATCTATGGCCAAACATGTGTTTGCCAAATAAAATCCAAGTTTATTTTGGCAAAATTTATGGCCAAACGGGTCCTTAGATTTAACGGCTGTTTTGGTATATACTATATTTGTTAAGGGTATTTTTGGTAAGAAAAAAAGTCAAAAATATTTCTGCTTCTTTCCAAAAGGTTTTTTTTTTCAAAAAAACTTGGTCAAATACCTTAAGTTAAAAAAAAAAGTATTTTCGGGAAAAAAAATATTTTTGACCTTTGAAGAAGCTTGGTCAAACAGGCTATGAAATTAAGAACTTTTGTTTATTCTTCTGTGGAAAAACAAATCAGGATAGAATACTTTTTTCCAAAAACAACGGGGAGAATATAACCATTCTAAAAAAGTAAGACACTCAAATAGAAGTATTTCAAAAACCTGAGGGGGTTAATAATAATAATCACCAATTGTTATTAAACAGGAAAAACTGACAATATTACTAGTTGCTAGGCTGGCAGAAAAGAAAAAAAAAAGAAAGAAGAAAGGGGAGAGATTCTCATACGCACTCTGTTGTCTCTGCCCACCTCCCTCTGTCTCCCCCCATTACTCTCTTCTCCGCCNGTTATTAAACAGGAAAAACTGACAATATTACTAGTTGCTAGGCTGGCAGAAAAGAAAAAAAAAAAAAAAGAAGAAAGGGGAGAGATTCTCATACGCACTCTGTTGTCTCTGCCCACCTCCCTCTGTCTCCCCCCATTACTCTCTTCTCCGCCGGAATATCAAGACTCCGACATAACCTCGCCAGAAAATCAAGAATTGGACCATAATCTCGCCGGAAAAATCACCATTTTAAGCTTATATCATCCCAAAATTCACTGGAAAAACCCCATTTTCCCTGAACAATCAAAATTTATACTCTTTCACTCTTCCCTTTTGCTAGTTTAACACATTATAGAGACACACATAGTAAGTAATATATTATTGGAATACACATGCAGTGCAGTGATTTCGATTAGTGAAGATTTAAGATGTCACTGTACGATGCAGCGTTTGTGAACAGTGAATTATCGAAAACCACTTCGATATTTGGATTGAAACTGTGGGTGGTAATTGGGATCTTTGTTGGAGTTGTATTTGTTCTCATACTCTTTCTTCTCTCACTCTGCATCACCGCCTCTCGCCGCCGCAACACCACCACTCACAAAGCCAAACTGCACCACCGCCATTCTGAGCTCACCCCAGTTGTCTCTAAGGAAATTCAAGAGATTGTCCACCATGACCCCGCCCCAGATCACCGACCCATTGTTCCTCAGGTGTTTTTTATGATCCCAATTTTTTACTTTGAATTTACTGTTTCAATGAGGTTTTTAGCTGGTTTTTCCGTTGATGTATGGTTAAATTTTTGTTTTTATTGAAAAAATGTAATATTTTCATAGATTAAAGTTCTTTCGAATAGGGAGTTTTGCTTTAAATAGAAAACATTTAATCTTGGATAGATTTGAGATTTTTCGAATTGGTATTTTTTGCTTTATGCTGAAAATAATGTTATCTTTGATAGCTTAGAGATTCTTTGAATTAGGAATTTTGCTTTTTATTGAAAAATATGCAACCTTTGATGACGAAGATTATTTTCAACTGGCAATTTTGAGTTTAGCTGAAAATTGTTATCTTTTCGTAGTTTAGTGCTTTTCTGAATTGGGAGTTTTGCTTTATATAGAAAAGATTTAATCTTTGATGGCTTCACAATTTCTAGAAATCATAAGAGTGGGTTGCTCTAGTGGTGAGAACCCTCCACTTCCAACCAAGAGGTTGTGAGTTTGAGTCACTCCAAGAGCAAGGTGGGGAGTTCTTGGAGGGAAGGAGCCGAGGTCTATCGGAAACAGCCTCTCTACCCCAGGTAGGGGTATGGTCTGCGTATAAACTACCCTCCCCAGACCCCACTAGTGTATTATACTGGGTTGTTGTTGTTGTTGTTTTCTGCTTTATGCTGAAGATAATGTTATTCTTGGTAGTTTAGAGTTTTTTTGAACGGGGAATTCTGGTTTTTTATTTGGAAAAAAGATGTAGACTTTGATAACTTAGATTGTTTTCAACTGGGGATGTTGCGTTTTGTTGAAAGTTGAAATTTGGTTGGCTTTATCTTTATGTATCAGGCGGTTCCAGAAATACAGATCGACATGGGGAAGGTGGAGCACAGAGTGGTTTTTTCAGACAAGATGCCCGGGGCATCAAGCGGTGAGAGTAGAGCGACGAGTGGGGCTGAAACGGGGTCGATAGGGAATAGTGGGCAGTTGCCAGAAGTGTCACATTTAGGGTGGGGAAGGTGGTATACGCTAAGAGAGCTTGAAGCTGCTACTAATTGCTTGTCTGATGAGAATGTGATTGGAGAAGGTGGGTATGGAATTGTGTATCATGGAATATTGGCTGATGGCACCAGAGTGGCTGTTAAAAATCTGTTGAATAACAGGTAAAAACCATTAATGCCCATTTTGATTACACAAAGATATTTGTGACTTTCTTTTTTTGCTTGTTCCCCATTAGGGCGTTGCTAAAAATCTAATTAGTGTTTTCAACTTGAATGCAATTAGTGGCGCTTAGATTCTACAGTTGATCCTGTTAACAATAATGATTTCTTCATGTGGACTCAAGCTCCCACCCCTTGTGAATGAAAGTACTTATTCTTTTCTTGGCTTTTCAGAACTTGTACTTTAAATCTCCTCCTCTGGGTGAGATGAGGAGTGTTCTTTTAGATTTTCCAGTCGAAAACCAACTAGTTAGCTGAGTTAACATGTTAAATTCAGGAAGAAAAAGATAATGCTGGTTCACATTTGATGCTTCTACCTCATTTGACAGGGGGAACCTCTCTTTACTCCTTTCTTTGTGTTTGGAGAAATATTGCGTCTTCGAACTAAAAATGGAGATTCTAATTTTACTTAGCAACTGCGTTATCACTTTTTCCAATCTTTAGCTCATGATAGGAGTACTTCTTTGAATAAATAATTTAGTAAATATTTTAATGGGATCAACAATTTCAGGGGTCAAGCAGAGAAAGAGTTTAAAGTGGAGGTCGAAGCTATTGGGCGCGTAAGACACAAAAATCTTGTGAGGCTGCTTGGCTACTGTGTTGAAGGAGCTTATAGGTAACCATTGCAATTCTATATTTTGAATTATGGATTGTAGTTTTCTTTGAAAGTCAAGAGACTGAGAGTATCTTTCTGCTCTTTAGGATGCTTGTCTATGAGTATGTAGACAACGGAACTTTGGAGCAATGGCTTCATGGTGATGTTGGGGACATCAGTCCTTTGACATGGGATATCAGGATGACTGTAATACTGGGAACAGCGAAGGCGTATGTAATCAGAACTTCTTTTACAGTTTGTGTTTGTACATAGCAGCAAGGTTTTAAAGCGTAGCTTGACTGCTAGTTTTTCTATGTATGCTACAGTTTAGGCTATCTTCATGAGGGTCTGGAACCTAAAGTTGTTCATCGAGATGTAAAATCCAGCAACATACTCCTCGATCGCCAATGGCATCCAAAGCTGTCAGACTTTGGGCTTGCTAAACTCCTGAATGCAGAGAGGTCTTATGTGACAACTCGTGTAATGGGAACATTTGGGTTAGTGAATTCTTCCTTCATTTTTTTTTTTGGTACCTCTTGACCTTTTTTGGTCTGTGAATTGGGCTTCCTATATTACATCTATCTGCTATTAGTTAACACATTATTTCTGGACCAGTTATGTTGCGCCAGAATATGCGTGTACCGGTATGCTTAATGAGAAGAGTGATATTTATAGCTTTGGGATACTTATTATGGAGATAATTAGTGGGAGGACTCCTGTTGATTATAGTAGACCACAAGGCGAGGTTAGTTTTTCCCATCCTTTATCAGTTTATGAATATCACCGAGTAATTGCTATTTTATACGACTAAAAAATGGAAATAAATGGCAGACTAATTTGGTGGAGTGGTTAAAAATGATGGTTGGGAATCGAAAATCTGAGGAAGTGGTTGATCCTAAGTTGCCTGAAATGCCTTGTTCGAAAGCACTCAAGCGTGTTCTTTTGGTTGCTCTTCGGTGTGTTGATCCTGATGCTCAAAAGAGGCCTAAAATGGGGCACATTATCCACATGCTAGAGGCGGATGACCTGCTGGTTCGCGATGTATGTACCAGATTCATTTTTCTCAAATAAGTAATCAAGATTTTGTTGCGTGGCATTCCTTAATTATTTTGATTGTTCGTCTGTTAATCTGTCAGTTTCTACAATCTGTAGGAACGTCGTATTGGGAGGGAAAGAGAATCGTCTAATTCCCACCGTGACTACAAGCAAGACAATCAAACTGGTCCCAAGTTGGCCAGAAAACAATATGGTGATGGAGCATCAGATACTAGTACTAGTGAAGGAGATAGTAGTAGAAACCATAATTTGCCAACTAGTTGGAGATAAATTTTAAACTGGATATATATGATCAGTACTCAAATATTTAAATGCTTGTGCAATTCTTTTCTGTACTTTATGTAATTCTTTTTCACTAACCTGCTTAATGGCTTCCATACTATTCTTTTCTTTCCTTGCAATTTTCACATAACCAAGTGCATTTGTAATTTTCATCAGGTTATTTAAATTTTTTCAATTGAAGTCACATATTTCAATTTCCTCTTGAGTATTTCTTTCTGTTCAAGAAAATCTGGCATGATTGCCAAACAGGTGTTTATCAGAGGCCCACTGGCCAGCCACTATATTAGTGATTTTAGAAGCAAGGATAAGGATTCCTTCACTGTACTTTTATAACTGGTGGTCCCTATTTTTCCCTTTGCCAGCTAATTTTGCTGAATCAAAAGTTCATTTGTGAGCCCCTTATTGGCTTCTAGTTATTCTTTTAAATGCTTTGATGTGTGTCTTGGCACGTTCGATATAGGAAATGGGGTCATTTGTTTGTTCTTGCTTTCAGTGCATGAACATGTCAATTCCCACAGCTTTAGAAAATGACATTTTGAAGTGATTTGGATTGTAGAGCTGGCAACTAGAAAGCATTTGGCTAACATGCTCACTATATTAGGCTTTTGCTATTTACCAGGTCCATGTGTTTTCTTGACATGTCCAAGCGTTATCCATCTTGCTTTATTCTGACCTTTTCGGACCGAGAAATATCCGAGGATGCATCGTTCGAAACTCTGGAGTTTGTCTTTTTACCCTTCAAGGAGTCTGAATTCAATGGCTTTGGTTGCTACTAATCTAGTTCCATCTTTCCTCTTTTTTACTGATTCCTTTAAAGGGAAATTGTGTTTGGAAGAATTTGAAGTTTCGTGAGTAGAAAACTTCAAAAACGTCAAAAACTAATCTAGAGTTATTTTTGGGATTTGAAGATTTTGTTTTCAAAATCTGCCAAAAAGTGGTTAAAATCTATAACAAACAGATATTTGAAAATAAAATTTAAAAAAAAAAACTCCCAAATTCTATGGTCAAACGGGAGCGAATCATATCGAATCTGATTATCACATTTAAATGCATTTATATATTCTTGTGATATTTTATTGTATTCTGGTTATATAAAGATACAAAATTAGCCATTTGATGTGAGAGAATGAACTATAGTGGGACGCAGGGACATTTTTGAATGGAATCTAAATGTCAGATTTGTGCTACTATTACTTTGTTATTCCAAATCAAGATTGTCTTTAATTCTTTCTGGTGTTAATTTATTACTCTTATTTTTTGTCATATGGGGTTGATTGCCTGGTAAAGTAAGAATAGCGTAATGAGTGGAACAGGTCTGCGCTGGGGACGTGACATTTATGAATTTGCAGCAAGATTGCTTATTGTTGTTGGAAGTTAGTGTGCATTCATGTGATTCTTTTATTACCAAGTGGGCATTTGGACATAAGAATTGTAAAATTTCAAAAAACAATTCAAAGTCAAAATGGTATTTGAAAATTAGAGTTGTGTTTGGATATGAATATAATTTTGGTTGTTTTTGAAGTTTTGTGAGTGATCTGAGTAAAAATTTTGTAAAACAACTTTTTGGATTTTTTAAAATTTTCGAAAAATTCCAAAATACGTCTTCAAGTGAAAATTAAAAAATTTATGACCAAACACTGATTTCAAAAAAAGCGAAAATTTTTCGAAAAAAAAATAAAAAAAATTTATGTCCAAACAGGCTCTAAGATGTTCTCATAAATAATTTTGAGGGGCCTTTTGGTCCTCACTCCCTCACAATTTATAACTTTTGTTTTCTAGTTAATTTATTACTATTTTTTTTTTACTTTGATTATCTTTGCTATTTTTGCTGGTAATACATTTCCTTTCTCTAGTATTTTCATTTTAGCTCTTTTACTCTTGTATTTTCACACCTGTTTTGAGAACGCTTTTATTGAGCCGATGATCTATTGAAAATAATCTCTCTACCTCACACAAAGTAGAAGTAAGATTTCTATATATCCCGCCCCTCCTCAGACCAAGTAGGATCACACTGAGTATGTTGTTGTTGTAACATCTCAGTAACAAAATAGAGCAACCTGGCCCACTATGTAGTTAAAAGAAGAATTAACTCAAATAGCCACCCATTCAACCAGTTAAACTAAAAATAGCCAATGGGAGTATAATATATGCATAATTTATGTATTATATGTGTATAATTATGTATAATCAATGTATATTATATATATATATATATATA
>AWOL01S0016577.1:18457-28706 GCA_000715115.1 Nicotiana otophora | reverse complement strand
CGCAGTATCGCAAACATGCCCATATCTCTCTACTTCAATGTCGTATTGACAAACGGTTTAATGCGTTAGAAACTAGACTCATAGATCTTTAATTGGATGGGTGGAACACCCCATAAATCTAAGTATATTGGGAGAAAATCGCAGTTACATTTGACCCAAAGTTTCAGTAAAACTTATGAATGTAACTTGTGATGACTTTCATCGACTTTTGTCCCACAACTCGCTTGACTTCAAAACATAACACACGGATGAAATACGACTAATATAAATCATAACATAATCTCTTTATCATGTTAAGCACCCTAGTCTCACCCTAAAGGTACATGTTATAACATTCCCAACTTGTCGACTTTCGACGAAACATTGTTTTCTTCAATTGCTTTAGCTTCTGAACTGTCCAATCCTCTTTGTACTTGTTGTTCATGATCTTCAATATTTGTAACCTCAGAGGGAACATGATTAACTTACTTCATATACTTTTAAATATTATCTCATTTTTGGTCCTACGTTAGTTTGCTTACGACGCAGTTTTACGTACGAAAATATAGGGTGTAATACCAGCCTAGGGTCATGACGAATAACAGACACTAGGTGTCGATCATCACTAAACGTATTGATAATCTACTAGTCACGAATATAAATGGATAAACTTTAAAAGCATAAGCATAACTGATAAGAACTGTACATTCTAGAATGCTACCAAGGCTAACAAAATCTAACATATAGAAATATACTAACAGCACAGATGCATATCTACAGGCCTCTAGGAGTGCTGAACAAAAAAAGTACTAGATGGAACACGACCCCGTCATACCCAAACTAGCTGACTTTACACATAAAGATAAGTAACTCTGGGAGTAAGCGGAGTGACTCCAACAACTGATGGATGTCCTAATAATGTGACTCAGATGTTGATCTATCGGTACCTGCACGACATGAAACACAGCACCTCAAAAAGGACGTGAGTATGATATGTACAAAGTATGTAGGGTGGAAAGCATATGTAAAGCATAATAAAGTACAAATTTAAGCTAGAAATATGAGTATAAGCTGAAAGCTAAATAAGAGTCTGAACTAGCAACTGATCTGGAACTTAAACGAAGGTTAAGCTAAAACTGTGCTGAAACTGAACTACTATCTGAACTGATCCCTGTCCGGTGTTATGGGCTATGTCCCCCAAATCAGGTGTAAGACCCCGTAAAATTTCACAAAGGAAAAATAATGTTTCATGGTGCAGGACTATACTTATGTGTTTGAGATGTCATTAGTGCACCCGGTATTTCATGTGTCTATGTTGAAGAAAGTAGTTGGAGATCCGACACTCATTGTCCCGGCTGAGACTATTGAGGTTAATGAGGAATTGACGTATGAAGATATTCCAGTTTCTATTATTGATTGGCAAGTTCAAAAGTTGAGAAATAAAGAAATTGCCTCCACGAAATAGCTATGCGAAACCAACAAGTTGAAGAGGCTACTTGGGAGGCCGAGGATGAAATGAAGAAAATGTATCTTTATTTGCTTGAATAGCCATGTATTTATAAAGTTGTGTTCTATGAAAATTATAAGGATTACCTTCAATAAATTATGTATTATTTGTACAAATTGACGTTAAGGGTGTTCCTTTATGGTAATATATTACTTGTGAGGCCACAATTGGTGTTGTTTTGTATTATGTTATGTCGTTGGATTATGTATATGTTGTTAGGATGTGTTTCTGGGGTTTTCTGGTAGGTGGATGGGCCCACTTACAAGGGAGAGTCTGGTGAAATTCTTGGAAATTTGGGGAGTTAGCCAAATTTTGAAACTACTGGTGTGTGTGAATTAATAATTGAGTTACATTGAACGCTAATGATGGAATTTGACCCTCATTCGAGGACAAACGATCCTAAGTGTGGAAGAATCTAAAGCCCCGTAAAATTTCGCAAAGGAAAAATAATGTTTCATGGTTCCGGACAAGGCTTACGTGTTTGAGGATTGTAAAAATTCTTCGCGACTCCACTTTTTGGGTTAAACAATGCATTTGGAATGTGAAGGAAAAATTTGGGCAGAAAAATATATTTCTACGGCCCACTATGCGGCCGCAGAATCATTGTGCGGACCGCATAATGGTCGTAGAATGAAGCAGGGACGAGGCAGTTTGGGCGAAAGTCTACGGTGCATTATGAGACAGCAGACCAGTTATGCGGTGCATTATGCGACCGCAGAATAGGTCTGCGGGCCGCGTAGACCCATGCAAAATTTTTTCCAGGTTTTTGGCACCAATTCCGTGATCGCATATGTGACCGCATATTAGTTCTTCGATCACATATGCGACCGCATACCCTATTCTGGAGCTTCATTTTTGGGTTTTTATAACCTGACCCTACTTCGTTAAATAGATGATTTGTACCATTTTTGAGCTAAAATTTGACATTTTGACAGTGAGAGAGTGATCTTCAACAAATTGTCCTTCAATTTTGCTCGTGACTAACAAAGAAAACTCACTAGGTCTTCATTCTAGAGGTAAGATTCTACACCCTAACCACTAATATTTGAAATTATCTGAAAATGGGTAACTATCAAGATAAATTTTGGGTATGAGAGTTGTTTATTTTACATGCATGTGTTATCGAAGGGGTGTAGGAAGATTATTGAACTAAGAGTGGTAAGGAATGGGTTGTGGGATGATGGAATCCCCGATAAAAGGACCTTGAAACCGTAATGCACACTTAGTGTTTGATAAAATGCTCAAACGAGCTAGAACCATGATCATCTTCCTAATTTTGGTTCAACTTGTTATATTTCTAAAATAGATTGAAGTTGCTCAAAATTCCGGAACATTTTAGAGTTTAAGGAAGCTCAATTGAGGTATGTTGGCTAAAAGCTTCTTTAAGAATTCGAACCTCAATATCCTTGTAAGTTCCAAGATATTTATTACAAGTTGAATATTACGAATAAGTTTTGTGACAAAGATATATGTTCAATTTGTGTTTCAAATGCTCTTATCATATTATATTATAAATTGAGGATGTGTTCCAAATTATGGATTGTGTATCTACGTGTTATGATTCCAAGTCTTGATTTATGTGAAAAACTATTATGCCAAATTGTGTAGAGATTGTGATTGGGCTTACACCTCCAACCACATATATTGTGGTGAGGCGGCAGGGACGCTTTGTATATGATTTTGGTATTGTTCTTGCACCACCACCCACCTATATATATTGGGGTGAGGCGGCATAGCCGCTATTGATACCCAATTTTGCCCTCATATTTTCTCAAATAGTATATATACCTTCAAAATATCATTTCGCATCATTATTTAGTTTACAAAATCTATACAAACATTTTCTATAATTTTCCATAATTTTTAGAGTTTTAAAATTGATTTTCTTACATTTAAATTACTTGCATATTTAGTAATTACTCCTTCAAATCATTTTATGATGACTTAATCATCTAAAATTATTATTTGCATCCATAACACATTGTATCAAATGTTTTTACTTCCGATAATAGCCTATATTTTACAATTCTATTGTATTTGTCAATTTATTCAAGGTCGAAATAAGTTTCTACATTTTTTATAATCTTCTACTATCGTTTTAAAGTATTAAGTTGCATCGATAGCCTTTTTGTTAACTATTTTTAATAAATTATTTCCATTTAATATCTTATTTAAAAACTGGCCCAATTGTAGGCTAATTTTCGGAACAATTTTGGCCCAATCACTTAGCCCACTCACTCTTCTCTTCAACAGCCCAATCCAAACGACCCCTTAAAATCAACCGTGGCAGAACCTGTTTCAAATAACCCGCCCCGTCTCCCTTGCGATCTTGGTCGTTGATCTCAAATGATCAACGACCCATAACACACCTACCGTTTCTTTATATTCCCCTTACCCAAAACCCTAGCCCATTTCTTACCGACCCGCCGCCCTAAAATCCCTAGAATCCCCTCTTCTATGAAGAACCCTAATCACCGCCCTTCACCAATCCCTCTCCTAATCCCAATAACAATGGGATTCACCCATTATTTACTTACCATGCTTATGTTCCTTCGCTATCGGTCGATTCTTTATGGTGTAACATAGTACTTGCTCCATTTTTCACAAATATCAATCTCCAAATCAAGGGAGATCAGCTTCACCCTTCGGTATTTGGACGATATTTCGTCCATATGCATCATGGCAAGGTCATACGGGTTCGATTCAGTGAGGTTTTTGACTATTTTTTGGTTCTCCATCATGAACTAGGGTTTACCTAATTTTCCTCCTAATCCAATTAAATTGATTCTGCATGCTATTATTTCCTTATTTATGTTTGATTTTACAGTGTTTCATTGTTTGTTTGCTTGATTTCTAATACTATATAAACCCCTGCCCATTCCCCTATGAAATTGAACTTTTTCACGAGATTCACTAAAGAACTAAAGGTTGTCACTCTATTATTCTCTCATTCTCTTATTCTATATTTTTGCTCTTGTCCGGCTGGCCAAGGCCACCGAAATTTGATTGTTTCAACTTTTCTTGGTGCGAGCACTGCCCGAGGTTCATTTGAAGCCTTTGGGAACTCTGACGCACTAAGATTCTGGCTTGTATTAGTCTTTGCTGACGTTCAGAGTATTGTGGAGTTATTTCTTTCTTGTTTGTCTATTTGTCAAGTGATAATTGATAACTTCCTTTGCTTTTGCAATTTATTCTCATGTGTTCATTATTTGCATATTCATACCTCTGAAATTTCATGACCTAATGTGTTTGTGGACCATCTCTATGTGCAACCTTGTTGACAATGAACTCGTTTTGTGATCTGAACATCTTTAGCAATTGATTTTACCTAAATCTACCAGTTCTGAGATATGTTTATGCCTAACTTGAGTAATTTGGACTCTCTTAAGTTCGTTTAGCCTAATGTGTTGGTACTTGAATGTTTACATTTACTGATTGTCATGAGTTTGCTTCCTTACTTTGTTCTGGGTTCTTGTAATGATGGACTCGTATCTATAATGTGTCCTAATCTATGACCTTCACTCTAGCTATGCACTGCTCCCATGCTATTTTGTCACTCATTATGTCTTCCGTTTGCCTATTACTGTATCCCCTGGTGATTATTTGGGACCTTTAGAGTAGCCATCTTAACGTGTGTTTCCTTATAATGTTTGATACTGTTTTGTCTTTAGTGATATAAGTTGGCATGTCTACTTTCTAGTGTTGTGATGGATATTCAATATAATTTGGACCCCTAGGCTTTAAATTCTTTAAGTTAGTGCTCTACTTTAGACTCATTTGGCATTGTGCCCTTTGTATGTTAATCTTGTAGTCTTTGAAAACCTGATTCCCCTCCTTCTTATAAAATGTTTTCTGCCCAATATGCTAAGTGTTTGAACTTGTGATATCAACCTGTCCTTTGGGTTTTTTGTTGATTCTCTTTGCTTGTATGTTCTTTGTTTAATCACCCCTGCTATGGCTTCTTCTAAAATATAAATGCACCTCTTCAAATTCTATCACTTGATCACTGTCATCTCACTCTCATTTGTTACCTACACTATTCTGAATCTATCACTCTTGGCCGGCTGAAAGCCAAGGCCACCAAAACTCTCTCTATTGACCTCCCTAGTGTGAGCATTGCTTGGGGTCCATTTGAGACCCTTATGAACTCTGACACCCTAGGATTTGGGGTTCTTTGATCACTCTCTTTGCTTCTGGAAATTGAGCTGTCTCTGGCATTTAGCTTTACTTCCTCACATTATTTGTATAATCTACAAACTGGGTTGTGTAAGTGATTTCTGTGTAATTCAATATTTGAGTCATATGGGAAATTTGTGACTGTTTGGTTTGGCTTGAGTTCCTCTATGACCTTTGGGCTGTGCTGATGGGCATAGTCCCCTGTTTGGATCTGGGCATGCTATTTGCTAAGACATAGTTTGTTGAAGGCCCAGGCAATACTGGATATCTCCTTTGGGCCTGTTGTAGGCCTATTATAATTTCTTGTGTAATATTTGTACTTATATTCCTCATCTGGTCTGTAATAATTTTGTAATAATTAATTGGGATGTTAGTGAAATTGGGGAAATGGTATATTTCAATGTTTGCATTAAAGGGTAGAAAACATGCCTATAGGATTCGTATGATTTACTTGTTATGTTATCCAACCTGCCATATATGCTATTTGAATTTCCATGTACACTAGTAGAAATCCTGCCATTAGGGGAATCACACACTCGCACAACTTGTTTACTGTCAAAGCATGAACTTAAATACTTTATTTATTCCCATGTACACTACTATGTGAAACTAGACAGCATGCCTATAGGAAACAAATGCCAATAACCATCCTTCAATTTGCATAATGGCAGCATGTTCATTAGATACCATGCCTATAGGATTATACTTGCTTATGCTCTATTGGTCGTCATCTAGATATCATGTCCATAGGTTCTTAATTGATTAATCATCTACTTTTATATCTATCGCTCGCCTAGAAAACATGCCTATAGGGTAGAAGTGTTACAGAATCAGCTTTCAACTGCCAACTATTATAACTTAGTTATAAAATACTGCTACTTGCTTCGAAATCATGCCAATAGGATCAAACATGAGTAATTCTAAATATTCCCAATGGTTTTCATTCCCCCTATTGCGTAAATCTCTTAGAGACCATGTATATAGGTTTTTATAACTTATAATTTGTAATCTCAATAAATGGCATAATAGTACCAGATACTCTTAAACTGAGTAGTTGTTTAGAAACCATGTCTATAGATCTTAATGACATCAATTTGTTCTCTAAGTGTGGAGGCTAACTTGAGCCTTTAACTGTCCTTAAATGAAGTCCTATTTGTTTTGAATGTCGCTTGGTTTTTATCATTTTGAGCAGCCTAAGTAAAGTCTAGAACCACCCAAATATAGGTCCAATGCCTCCAGGACCGTAGGCATGGGACATGTAGTGCACGCATAGGACGCGACCTGGAATTGAATTAGAACACTTTAAGTAAACAACTTCAACATAGTAATCGGGTAGCAGGAGATGATAGTATTTGCCTGCTGAATAATATGAGCAACTCCTATCTAAAAGGAGATGCGAAATATTATTTATGTTGCACGGGGTGATCCTTTAGGCTAAAAAACTTAGGACCCCCCTTTTCTCTTTATACCCTTAGTCATCTAATATAGACCGTTATAGTTGTATCCTTGTAGTCCTTAAGATTTGTACCAATTCTGATTGTGTTATAATGAAATTCTTTGACCTTTTATTCTCTTCATGTATTTAATCATCTTGCCTAATTATAATCAACATAGTCTTAGGTTTGGCCGGGACCCACAGTTGTGGACCTCGAAGAGTGCCTAACACCGTCTCTTTGAGGTAATTTGAGCCCTTACCCGATCTTTGGTGGCGCTAACTAGTCAAACAAAGTTATCTGCATAATAGGTTCCCTAACGCACCTTACAAATTGTTAGGTGGCAACTCTTCTACTTTTAACACTTTACCTCCCACTCAAAAGAGTTTTCACACGTCGAAACCCGCTTTCGCGAGAGAGAGAAAAAGGGGGCGCGACAACATGGCGACTCTGCTGGGGATTTACACTTAGGCTCTTACCATAATGAACTTGACTTATGTGGATTACTTTCTTTATTACATACACTTCCCTTCTTCACCTTTATTTGTTTAATTTTTCTATTACATGCATATCCCTTCCCCTATTCACCTTTATTTGTTTAAATTTGTTATGACATGCACATCCCTTCTTCGTTCACCTTTATTTGTTTAAATCTGTTGTGACATGCACATCCCTTTCCCGTTCACCTTTATTTGCTATGACCACTCTTCATTTCATCTTGTCTAAGACTGCCATATCATGCCTCTCCCGTCCCTATTCCCATATCTTCTTTATTACATTCTTGCATATATTTTACGAACTAAACTGACTCTTTCCTTTTGTCTTTCCTTTCTATATTTCCTATGTTTACCTTACTATTGTATTTACTGCTTTTACATAATTATCATGCAAATACTTGACAATGTGTTATTTCTGCATAAAGCATGCTCCACATCATACTCCACTCGTGCGAATTATCAACATAGCAGTGCTTGATAAGTGTCTGCGCTCTTCCAAAATTACCTTTATTAAAATCAGAAATGCTTATCTGCAGTAGACTAGTCGATCAACGATGCAATCGACAGTACCGTGCCTTTCCCTCTCAAGTTGTCCACTTGGGAGTACCGGTCTAGGCCATTCTAGAAACCTTACTCCAATATCAAATGTACATGCATCATGTTAAACCTTGTATGGGTTAGAACGTTGTTAACGTAATAGCCCGCTAAGATAAGCCTTGTCCAAAGTCCGATGGGATTTCTACAATCCCAATGGACCCTACCATGTTATGTGCATTACTTGGAGAAAATGTGCCAATATGTTGATCATTACTGTGTAAGTGGTCGTATCTGGAGGGATAAACGGCTAACTTTATTTGTTTGCAGAAAATGAAGCACGAAGTCCCCAGGTTTGGCATGGTCCAAAATATACCACCTCTGCTACTTGACTGGTGGAATGACCTTGCGCCTTGTGACTAGAATCTTGTGACAAGAGTACTTGGTGACTTGCCGTCTTTGCTTAATACCCAACCAAATAGAGCTTAATTGAGGCTGCTACCATGTTTTGGGATAAGAAAAGAGCGGTCTTCCGATTTTGTGACATAGAAATGACTCCTCTCTTAGAAGAAATAGGAGGTTTTGCTAAGCTGCCACGGGATAGTTCGGGGTTACTAGTACTAGAGAATCGCACCCCTCGCGGTTTTCTAAAGATGTTTGGCTTTAAGAAAAATGAAGAATTTCTTTGCTTAAAGAAATCCTACATCCCTTTTGGGTTCTTTTATGAGCGTTCTTGGCATAGTAAGTCGTACCGTCTTCATCATAAGGAACTAGCCATTACCTCCCTAGGTTGGACGCACCGCCGAGTCTATGTATTCATCATCTGCTTCTTGGGTTTGTTGATATTTTCAATGAAAGGGGGAAAGATTCACACTCGTTTAGCTATGGTTGCATGAACTTTAATGGAAGGAATCAAGGGGCAAACCTACACCATCATCCCTATGATCCTAGCTGAACTGTACCGTACTCTAGATCGGTACAAGCAGGGGGTCGGCCATTTTGAAGGTTGTAATCTATTATTGTAACTCTGGTTATTGGAACACTTTCAGAGGGAATAATATT
Source organism: Nicotiana otophora (assembly GCA_000715115.1). Taxonomy (NCBI): domain Eukaryota; kingdom Viridiplantae; phylum Streptophyta; class Magnoliopsida; order Solanales; family Solanaceae; genus Nicotiana; species Nicotiana otophora. Next base: position 19,518 of record AWOL01S0016577.1, on the reverse strand, counting down.
GTCAAGAGCTTCTGCAATGTCCACTGAATGACTACATAGCTTACCACCATCCAAAGAAAATGACCTTCATCCCAGATAGATTCGCACAGCCCGGAAGTGCTATAAGTTGGGTATGTTTCTTCAGCAATCTGACAGACGAGGAGGTACATTGGATGTTTGAGTGGTTTCCTCACAGTGAGTTCATCATCAGGTTGAAGGATACTACTCATTTGGTATTGATCGGGTTGCGAGGCATTTATCCCTATGCTCCTATAAAGGTAATGAGACAGGCAGGAAGAAAACAAGTCATACCTCGGGTTTTCAACATGGTCCGGTACAAGGTAGATTTCAAAGGGGACATCATTCATTTCAAGTTCGAGGTGCAACATATGTGGAATCAGAAGGTCATTGTGGAAAGAGAGACTATCGAGCCAGATAGGTACCATGCCAGTCATGTGTATTTCTGTCCATCATGGTTAATAGATGATATAGCGGGAGACGGCAAGCCAGGGGTCAATTTGGAAATTAGGATAATCGATGATGCTGCAGAGGCACATGTCAAGTATAGAAGGCTTAACAAAAGGGTTTTTGAGACTTAAGCTAGACATCTAGAACAACATAAAGTGGACATGGAGGCAATAAATGAATGGAAGGAAATCGCCACTAAGTCTACCGAGAGATTGGAATATCTAGAAAAAGGATTGATGGAGCTTGAGGGAAAGATGAGAAAGAGGCTTGCGGATTGTCAGAACACAGATGTCAGTGAAGGAGGGCATCTAGAAAAAGCTTATTTATTATTGGATATGCGCGACTTGGGGAACTTGATTGATGGATTCAAAAGAGCCAAGCACTGAGAAGGTCCTCCAGGGACCAAGTAGATTAGCAAATAATGTCTTTTATTGTTTTCTAGCTTAGTTTTAGATTTAAATTGTAATAAGGCTAAATGCCATTAGTAACCTTATTATTATTATAAATTTAGTGAAGGTTTGGCTCATTTTCACATTAACGAAATGACGCAATTATTGGCATCAATTTTCTCCAAATCTATATATCTCTTAGGCCTACCTCAGGCACAATGAGGT
>AWOL01S0016577.1:0-17261 GCA_000715115.1 Nicotiana otophora | reverse complement strand
ATTTAGTGAAGGTTTGGCTCATTTTCACATTAATGAAATGACGCAATTATTGGCATCAATTTTCTCCAAGTCTATGTGTCGCTTAGGCCTACCTCGGGCACAACGAGGTCCCCAAATTAGGACACGAATTATTACATGATTTTGCAAAACATGTTTAATATTCCAAGCATTCTTTCAATACCCTACTAACTTGGGTACCTTTTGATTTTTCTTTCTTTTGATTATTCCCACTCCCCAAGGATGGTTCGTGCATACTGGCATCGTCAGCATATCACACTAGATCCAGAGGTCCTCCAACTCCTCTTCCACCAAGTGATCCTAAAGGAAAAATCAAAGGGAAAGGAAAAATGGACGATTTGAGTGGTATCACTCCCCTTCCTGCCATTGCCACGGAGAATTCTTCTCAGTGGGGTGAACCCCAAAAAAACATGTGCCTATCATTCAGGCATGAAGGGTCATACCATTGATGAGTTTCGCAAACTGAAGGAAAAGATTCAGACATTAATCGACACTAAAGTCATATAGGCAAATAAAGCTACACCAAATATTCGTAGCAATCCTCTCCTGAATCATAAAGGTGAGGGAGTGAACATGATAGAGACTGACGATGAATGGGATCCGGAAGGGTCAACTTGACTCATTCAAGAGGGAGATGATCCAAAAATATATCCGGTCACCCTCACACCCGTTGTGGTACAAACCAAAGTACCATTTGAAGTCGAGGTAACCACACCCTTCACTATGATGGTAGCTCCCACGCCATCTTACAAGTCTGATACTATCCCATGGGATTATGTTGCGGAAGCAAGGAGGAAAGGAAAAATAAAAATGGAGGAAATAGGTGCGGCACAAGGCATGACTAGAACCGGCAGAGGTTATACACCTTAGCACTTGGGAGGAACAAGCAAGGATGCTGCATCTAAGCCGCTTGTTGTTGAGACTGGCCCTGATGACCTTTGGATAAAAGTTACAAGCAAGGCAATACTTTGTCGTCGATTATCTGAACAAAACTACCGCTCAGATATCCATCTTGTCACTGCTGCAAAACTCCGAGACACACAAGAATGCCTTGATGAAAGTGCTGAGTGAAGCTTATGTACCCTCCGACATCACTAGTGGGGAGATGGCCAACATGGTCGGGCAGGTATTGGAAATCCACAAAATCACCTTTCACGAGGATGAATTACCACAAGAAGGACTAAGTCATAATAGGGCACTACACATCACAGTGCAATTTAAGGATAAGTTCATCGCCAGGGTCCTGATAGATAGGGGTTCAAGTCTCAATATATGCCCACTGACTACTATAAAGAGGTTGGGTAAAGGCCTATAGGATATACATATGGGAAGTATGATTATGGATCCCAAAGATCCACAATTGGAGAAATCAACCTCAACCTACAAATGGGCCCGACTTGGTTTGATGTTGAGTTCCAAGTGCTGGATATATCTGTTACCTATAATCTATTATTGGGACGACCCTGGATACGCGCCGCTGGGGTAGTGGCTTCTACTCTACATCAGGCTGTGAAGTTTGAATGGAATCATCAAGAAGTGATTATCCATGGAGAGGGAAGAAACCCCATCTACACTAATCAGACCGTTACAGTCATCGAGAATAGGAAGAACATGGGTGGAGAATCATACTATCGCATTGAGCGGGTCAACACAATTGAAAAGGATCGATGGTGGAGTAACTAGATAGAATGCATATTAATATGGACAAGATATGAACCTGGCAAGGGTCTGAGCAAAAACCTCCAAGGGGTCACCAATCCCGTACAACCGCAGTGTCATAGCACAACCTTTGGGCTCGGATATGAATATACTTGGCAAGAGTACCAGGATTGGTCGCCACCATGGCATGGTCCTTATTATCTGCTGGAACAACCAGTACCACCTCTGCACCAGACATTTCATCAAGCTGACATAATGTGGGGATCTGAGGAAGATGAAGCCTTAGCCAGCATGAAGAAACTGTTTCTGGATGAAGAAGATATGGATTGCAGTGCGATAGTTGAGGAGGAGGAGGAGAAAGACCTTACCATACAGACCATGGGGAAAGGAGTTGTTCTAAAAAAACTTGACTGCTGCAACATCCCGGGCACATCGAGGTTGTGGGTAGCTTGGCAGATTAGCATCAATTATTTTTAAGCATTTGAGACATTTTCAGTATTTTGATTTGAAATAATTTCTCGAGTCATTGAGACATATTTGTTAACATTTTAAAGATTTCAATTAATGCATTGCTACTTTTTGNTATTATTCTCTACATTTTCTCTTTTTACAACGTTATTATTACCTATCCCGATGAACCTGTGACTATGACATGTAATGAGATAATGCAACATAGGGATAGTGATTCAGAAGACGTGGAAGATGATACGATACCTGAGGAAATCGTCAGAGAAGTGGAAAATTTTAAAAACAAGCCAAAGTCCAATTTGGACGAAACTGAAGTAGTTAACTTATGGGATTTCGAACTGGTCAAGGAAACATGCATAAGCATTCATCTATCACCGTCAGAGAAAGAAGAGTACATCAGATTCCTAAAAGAATATGAAGATATATTTGCATGGTCCTACGATGATATGACGGGTTTGAGCACATCCATAGTAGCTCACAAGTTACCCACTAATCCTACATGTCCACCGGTAAAGCAGAAGCTCAGAAAATTCAAGTCGTACATGAGTTTGAAGATAAAAGAGGAGGTCACCAAGCAGATCAAAGCCAAGGTTCTTAGAGTGGTTGAGTACTCGACTTGGTTGGCCAACATCGTGCAAGTTCCGAAGAAAGATGGGAAAGCCAGAGTATGTGTTGACTACCGAGATACAAATAGAGAAAATCCCAAAGATGATTTCCCCTTGCCTAATATACACATATTGATGGACAACTGTGCCAAACATGAACTCTAATCCATTGTGGATTGCTTCGCAGGGTACCATCATATCAGGATGGATGAGGAGGATGCTCAAAAGACAGCCTTCATCATGCCATGCTGAATATATTGTTATAAAATGATGCCATTTGGTCTGAAGAATGCTGGAGCCACCTACATGAGAGCCATGAAAACTATTTTCCACGACATGATACACAAAGAGATATAAGTGTACGTGGATGAAGTTGTCATCAAATCAAAAAGGAGTACGGATCACATAGCATATCTTAGGCAATTCTTCGATCGGCTTCAAAAATATAACCTGAACATAAATCCTACAAAGTGTGCTTTTGGAGTCCCTGCCGAGAAATTGTTAGGATTCATCGTCAGTCGCAGTGGAATTGAGTTAGACCCATCAAAAGACAAAGCAATCCAAGACTTGCCACCTCCTAAGAATAAGAAAGATGTGTTGAGTTTTTTAAGGCGTCTTAATTACATCAGTCGCTTCATAGCACAATCAATCGTGATATGTGAGCCAATCTTCAGGATGCTGAGGAAAGATATTGCAATAACCTGGACTGAAGAATGCCACAAAGCCTTCGACAAAATCAAGGAGTATTTATCTAAACCACCCGTTTTGGTCCCACCAGAACTAGGAATACCCTTGTTGCTTTATTTGTCCGTATTGGATGGAGCTTTTGGCTGCGTTCTGGGACAACATGATGAGACTGGAAGAAAGGAGCAGGCGATATATTATCTTAGCAAGAAATTCACACCCTACGAAGCCCGATACTCTTTGCTTGAACGTACCTGCAGTGCTTTGACATGGACAACTCAGAAGTTGAGGAATTATTTCTGTGCATACACTACATATCTCATATCAAGGATGGACTCGCTAAAATACATCTTTCAGAAACCCATGCCTATGGGTAAGCTAGCAAAGTGACAAATATTGTTGAGTGAGTTCGACATCGTCTATGTATCTCAAAAGGTGATTAAAGGGCAAGCATTGGCGGATCATCTGGCAGAAAATCCCGTAGACAAAAAATACAAACCATTGAAAACGTATTTTCCCGATGAGGAGGTGTCGTTCGTGGGAGAAGATATCACCGAAGCATATGATGGTTGGAAAATGTTCTTTGACGGAGCAGCAAACTTCAAAGGAGTAGGTATTGGCCATTAACATGAATGTTTAGGAGTTGTTGGTAATTGTAGATTTCGATCTGTTGGTGCATCAGGTTTTAGGAGAATGGGCTACAAAGAACACCAAAATATTGCCATATTTGCACTGTGTACAAGAGTTGATTAAAAGGTTCACAAAGATAGAATTCAAACATGTTCTGAGAACTAAAAATGAGTTCGCAAATGCATTGGCCACTCTATCTTCCATGACACAACACCCTGACAAGAACAACATTGATCCTGTCCCAATAGGAATTCATAAACAACCAGCTTATTTTGCTCATGTTGAAGAAGAGAGCGATGGAAATCTGTGGTTCCACAACATCAAGGAATATTTGGCAAAAGGAGAATATCCAGAGCACACTATCCATACTCAAAAGCGCATGCTTTGAAGATTAGCGAACCATTTCTTTTAAAGCGGAGGAATTCTGCATAGAAGAACTCATGACTTGGGGTTAGTACGGTGCGTCGATGCCAAGGAAGCATCCAGATTGCTCGAGGAAATACATGCCGGAACTTGCGGACCGCACATGAATGGCTTCGTCTTAGCCAAGAAAATTCTAAGATCATGGTATTTCTGGATGACTATGGAAACCAACTGCATCAAGTATGTTCAGAAATGTCACCAATACCAGATACATGCTGATATGATACGAGTGCCACCCAATGAACCCAACGCAACAAGTGCACCCTGGCCTTTCTTTGCTTGGGGCATGGATGCCATCGGTCCAATCGAACACACTGCTTCAAATGGGCATAGGTTCATTCTAGTGGCCATAGGTTATTTCACAAAATGGGTCGAAGCCGCATCTTACAAAGATGTAACTATGAAGGTCATCGCATATGTTGTTCGGGATCGCATTGTTTGTCGATTCGGAATGATAGAGTCAATCATCAACGACAATGCCGCCAATCTCAACAGTGACCTAATAAAGGCCATGTGTGAAACTTTCAAGATCAAGCATAAGCATTCCACGACATACAGGCCGTAAATGAATGGAGCTGTAGAGGCCGCCAACAAGAACATCAAGAAGATACTAAGGAAAATGGTATATAATTACAAGCAATGGCATGAGAAGTTGCCATTTACTCTGCTCGGGTATCCTACCATGGTTCGCACATCAACTGAGGAAACTCCTTACCTATTGGTTTATGGCACTGAAGTAGTTATTCCTACCAAAGTAGAAATCCCTTCTTTGAGAATTATACAAGAAGTAGAGCTCAGCGATGCAGAATGGGTACAGAGCCGCTATGAACAACTGGCTCGCATTGATGGAAAGAGAATGAATGCAGTATGTCACGGTCAACTCTACCAGAACAGAATGGCAAGAGCTTTCAACAAAAAGGTCATGCCAAGACAATTCACACCGAGGTAGTTGGTGCTAAAACAGATCTTCCCACATCAGGATGAAGCCAAGGGGAAGTTCTCACCCAACTGCAAAGGTACCTACATGGTTCGTCGAGTATTAACAGGAGGAGCACTCATACTTGCCGAAATGGACGGAGAGATTTGGCCAAAACCTATCAACTCAGATGCAGTCAAGAAATACTATGTTTAGGATTGTTTACATTTCTTTGCTTGATGTAACTAAACTACGCTTGACCTGATTCCCATTTAAGAGGGGATACGTAGGCAACCCTGTGGGTTCGGTCACATCTTAATAAAATCTTCATTGTCTCCATTTATTGCATGAGGCTAAGTATTGCCTCTCTAATTTGCATAATGCTAAGCACTACCTTTATTTGCATGAGACTAAGCATTGTCTCCATTTCTTGCATGAGGTTAATCATTGCCTCCGTAATTGCATAAGGCTAAGCACTGCCTTTCTCTGCATGAGACTAAGCATTGTCTCCTCTTCTGGCATAAGGCTAAGCACTGCCTCCCTAACTGCATTAGGCTAAGCATTGCCTCCCTAATTGCATGAGGCTAAGCACTGCTTTTTCCTGCGTGCGACTAAGCATTGTCTCCTCTTCTGGCATGAGGCTAAGCACTGCCTCCCTAATTGCATAAGGCTAAGCATTGCCTCCCTAATTGCATGAGGCTAAGCACCGTCTTTCCTTGCATGAGACTAGGGATTGTCTCTTTTTCTTGCATGAGGCTAAGCACTGTCTCCCTAATTGCATAAGGCTAAGCATTGCCTTTACTTGCATGAGACTAAATACTATCTCCACTATGCTACCTAAGACCTAGCACTATCTCTTTGGTCACCTAGGGCTAAGCGCCGCCCTCATCTCACACAAGAATAAGCCTTGTCTTGTCTCATCCTCGCATATGACCAAGCATCATATCTTTGCATGGGCTGAAACATCGCCATTTTGTCCAAAGGCGTCATAGTTCGAAGGCATCATCCTCATAGCCGGGAGACACCATTCCATGGCCTGAGGATCTCTCAAAAATTCACATCATTATTGAAAGGCGTCATAGTCTAGAGGAACCATCCTCATGGCCTGAGGACACCATTTCATGGCCTGTGAATCCCTTATCATATGCTTCATGTCCCAGGATGTCATGGTCTAAGGACATCATCCTCACCGTTATGGTCCAAAAGGATTTGCATTAAGTTTACACTTTCGCAATAACACATATATATATATTCGCAAGCACAGTGTTTTAAGTTTTACAGGTAATCCAAGAGGTAACCGTTCTACAAATGGGAGCAATCTTTTCACCGATTTATGTTCACAACATTCACATCCTTCAATTGTTTCAAACGTAACCAACTACCAGTAATTGCCTACCTTTTACTCTGTGACCATTCTGATTTCTGCCTTGTGACAAAATCGTAACATTTCAAATTCGCATTCACGACTCCAAATACATTCATCTGATACTATCACACCCAAAAGAACCCTCTCTGAAACATGCAAACATTTTTATAACAACTCCATTGGTTTTGTTCACCGTTGGATCGAAAACTACACACGGCCTGATTCCCGTAACACCGGGGATATTTAGGCAACTCAGGAACCGGGGTTCGGCCTCCATTTTTTCATATCACATCATTCCTCACTTAATTCGGCCAAATTGGTCATCATTTTCTTTACCCGATAACTTTTTCATCATTTCCAGGTAAAGAGGGGCAGCTATTGATACCCAATTTTGCCTCATATTTACTCAAATAGTATATATACCTTCAAAATATTATTTTGCATCATTATGTAGTTTACAAAATCTATACAAGCATTTTCCATAATTTTCCATAATTTCTAAAGCTTTAAAATTGATTTTCTTACATTTAAATTACTTGAATATTTATTAATTACTCCTTCAAATCATTTTGTGATGACTTAATCATCTAAAATTATTATTTGCATCCATAACACATTGTTTCAAATGTTTTTACTTCATTGTTTACAGTAATATTTTAGGCTATTTGCACAACCTTACAATAATAGCCTATATTTTACAACTTTATTGCATTTGTCATTTTATTCAAGGTCAAAATAAGTTTATACAGTTTTTATAATCTTCTACTATCGTTGTAAAGTATTAAGTTGCATAGATAGCATTTTTTAACTATTTATTATTTATTTGTTTCCCCTTAATCTCTTATTTAAAAGCTGGCCCAAGTTTAGGCTAATTTTCGGACCAATTTTGGCCCAAAGACTTAGCCCACTCACTCTCTTCTTCAGCAGCCCAATCCAAATGACCCCTTAACCTCAACCCAGGCGGAACCCATTTCAAATAACCCACCATGTCTCCCTTGTGATCGTGGTCGTTGATCTCAAATGATCAACGGCCCATAACACACCTACCCATTTCTTTATATTCCCCCTTACCCAAAACCCTAGCCCATTTCTTACCGACCCGCCGCCCTAAAATCCCTAGAATCCCTCCTCATCTCTGAAGAGCCCTAATGACCGCCTTTCACCAATCCCCCTCCTAATACCATTAACAATGGGATTCACCCGTTATTTACTTAACACACTTATGTTCCTTCGCTACCGGTCGCTTCTTTACGGTATTACATAGTACTTGCTCTATTTTCGGCAAATATCAATCTCCGAATCAAGGGAGATCAGCTTCACCCTTCGGTATTTGGATGATATTTCCTCCATATGCATCTTGGCAAGGTCGTACGGGTTCGATTCAGTGAGTTTGTTGACTATTTTTTGGGTCTCCATCATGAACTAGGGTTTACCTAATTTTTCTCCTAATCTGATTAAATTGATTCTGCATGTTATTATTTCCTTATTTATGTTTGATTTTACAGTGTTTCCTTGTTTATTTGCTTGATCTCTACTACAATATAAACCCCTCCCCATTCCCTTTTGAAACAGACTTTTCTCACGAGATTCACTACAGAACTAATGGCTGTCACTCTATTATTCTCTCATTCTCTTGTTCTATACTTTGGCTCTTGGCCGGCTGAAAGCCAAGGCTCCCAGAATTTGATTGTTTCAACATTTCTTGGTGCGAGCACAGCCCGGGGTTCGCTTGAAGCCTTTGGGAACTCTAACGCACTAAGATTCTAGGTTGTATTGCTTTTTGCTGACGTTCAGAGTATTGTGGAGTTTGTTCTTTCTTGTTTGTCTATTTGTCAAGCGATAATTGGTAAGTTCCTTAGCTTTTGCAATTTTATTCTCATGTGTTCATGATTTTCATATTCATACCTCTGAAATTTAATTACCTAACGTGTTTCTAGAACATCTCTATCTGCAACCTTGTTGACATTGAACTCGTTTTGTGATCTAAACTTCTTTAGCATTTGATTTTACCTAAATCTACAAGTTTTGAGATATGTTTATGCTTAACTTGAATAATTTGGACTCTCTTAAGTTCGTTTAGCCTAATGTGTTGGTACCTGAATGTTTACATTTACTGCTTGGCATGAGTTTGCTTCCCTGTTTTGTTCTGGGTTACTGTAATGACGGACTCGTATCTATAATGTGTCCTAATCAATGACCTTTACTCTAGCTATGACCTACTCCCATGGTATTTTGTCACTCATTATGTCTTCGGTTTGTCTAATCCTGTATCCCCTGGTGATTAGTTGGGACCTTTAGAGTAGCCATCTTAACGTGTGTTTCCTTATAATATTTGATACTGTTTTGTCTTAGTGATATAAGTTGGCATGCCTACTTTCTGGTGTTGTGATGGATATTCAACATAATTTGGACCCCTAGGCTTTAAATCATTTTAGTTAGTGCTCTACTTTAGACTCGTTAGTGCTCTACTTTAGACTCATTTGGCATTGTGTACCTTTGTGTATTAATCTACTTTAGACTCGTTTTGAACTTGTGATATCAACTTGTCCTTTCAGTTTTTTGTTTATTCTATTTGCTTGTATGTTCTTTCTTTAATCACCACTCCTATGTCTGCTTCTAAACTATAAGTTCACCACTTCAAATTCTATCACTTGATCATTGCCATATCACTCTCATTTGTTACCTACACTATTCTGAATCTATCACTCTTGGCCGGCTGAAAGCCAAGGCCCAAAACACTCTCTATTGACCTCCCTAGTGTGAGCACTGCTCGGGGTCCATTTCAAACCCTGGTGAACTCTGACACCCTAGGATTTGGGGTTCTTCGATCACTCTCTTTGCTACTGGAACTTGAGTTGTCTCTGGAATTTAGCATTTCTTCCTCACATTATTTGTATAATTTGCAAACTGGGTTGTGTAAGTGATTTCTTTGTAATTCAATATTTGGGTCAAATGGGCAATTTGTGACTGTTTGGTTTGGATTGAGTTCCTCTATGACTTTTGGGCTGTGCTGATATGCATAGTCCCCTATTTGGATCTGGGCGTGCTATTTGCGAAGAAGGAGTTTGTTGAAGGCCCAGACAATACTGGGTATCTCCTTTAGGCCTGTTGTAGGCCTACTATAATTTCTTGTGTAATATTTGTACTTATATTCCTCATCTGCTCTGTTATAGTTTTGTAATAAATAATTGGGGTGTTAGTGAAATTGGGGAAATGGTATATTCCAATGTTTGCATTAAAGGGTAGAAAACATGCCTATAGGATTCGTATTATTTACTTGTTATTTTATCCAAACTGCCATATAAGCTATTTGAATTTCCATGTATACTAGCAGAAATTCTACCATTAGGGGAATCACACACTCGCACAACTTCTTTACTATCAAATCATGAGCTTAAATACTCTATTTATTCCCATGTACACTGCTATGTGTCACTAGACAGCATGCCTATAGGAAACAAATGCCAATAACCATCATTCAATTTTCATAATGGCAGCATGTTCATTAGATACCATGCCTATAGGATTATACTAGCTTATGCTCTACTGGTCCTCATCTAGATATCATGTCCATAGGTTCTTAGTTGATTCATCAGCTACGGTTATATCTATCGCTCGCCTAGAAAACATGCTTATAGGGACGAAGTGCTATAGAATCATCTTTCAACTGCCAACTATTAGAACTTAGCTATAACATACTGCTACTTGCTCAGAAATCATGCCAATAGGATCAAACACGAGTAACTCTTAGTATTCCCATTGGTTTTCATTCCTCCTATTGCGTAAATCACTTAGAGACCATGTCTATAGGTTTTAATAACTTATAATTTGTAATCTTAATAAACAGCATAACAGTACCAGATACTCTTAAACTGAGTAGTTGTTTAGAAACCATGTCTATAAAGCTTATTGACTTCAATTTGCCTCAATTCTGCGACTATCTAATGCCTAACGTAGAAATCTATTTGCGTGCATTTGTTGTCTAAGTGTGGAGGCTAACTTGAGCCTTTAACTGTCCTTAACTGATGTCCTATTTGTTTTGAATGTCGTGTAGTTTTTATCATTTTGAGCAGCCTAAGTAAAGTCTAGAACCACCCAAATAGAGGTCCGACGCATCCTGGACCATAGGTTTGGGATGGGTAGTGCACGCATAGATAGCGACCTGGAATTGAATTAGAATGCTTTAAGTAAACAACTTCAACATAGTAATCGGGTAGCAGGAGTTAAAAGTTTGTGCCAGCTGAATAATATGTGCAACTCATATCTAAAAGGAGTTGAGAAGTATTTTTTATATTGCATGGGGTGATCCTTTAGGCTAAACAACTTAGGACCCCCTTTTCTCTTTATACACATAGTAATCTAATATAGATTGTTATAGTTGTATCCTGAAAAAAAGAGAGGACATAGTCTTACTGATAAAACACTATCTGGAAATATAGAACAATACATATAACTGAAAAAACAAGAGTCAAGGTCTGCGGACGCCAAGCAGCTACCTCGCTAATCTCCAACAGTTAATCTCTGAAACCAAGCAGCCGTCATATCCGGAAGTACCTGGATCTGCACACGAAGTGCAGAGTGTAGTATGAGTACAACCGACCCCATGTACTCCATAAGTAATAAGACTAACCTTTGTTCTGAAAGTAGCGACGACCTCAACAGGTACAGTCTAATATGAAATAACAGTACGGAAATGTAGGCATGTTTTCAAGTTCAACAGATAACTTAATACAAGTAAATTAAATAAACTATATTTGATACGAGGAATATGACATCTCTATATCTACATGCCAGTGTACATGTTGTTAATGGTATACTACCATGGAAGCATCACGTACTCACACTCTCAAAGTATTGAATCACTCATTATTTTACATTCAGGTCCAGCCCAGGGAAGATCCATCCCTCAATATAAATAGCAACTGACAGTTACTTAGTACTGTATATGGCCAATGTAGCCTAGATATAAATGAATGAAGGCAACTCCATGCCCTGGGAACTCCATCCCAAATGTAAATAAATAAGGGAACTCCATGCCCTAGGTACTCCATCCCAAATGTGAATATATATGGCAACTCCATGCCCAGGGAACTCCATCCCAAATATAATATCCATTGCTCTCACTATGTAGGGTGCAGACTCCGGAGGGGCTAAGACCCTAATGCAAATGAATAGAACTCTCTCCATATAATGACTTAGGTGGTGATATACCTATCAAGTTTCGAACGCATCAAACCGTTCGTCGTTTGGATATTTTTACAGAATCTTATGGCCATTTTACTAGACCTATGTCATATGCGTGCCCAGGTGCACGGCCGCACATATTTGGGAGTTTCTTCCTTGTGTGCGCGGCCACTTGCCCTGGGGCGCGGCCGCGCACGTAGGAGCCCATTAAATAACCCCAAGGCTGGGTAGAGAGAGGGGTTAAGTCATTTCTTGAGCTAAACCTGATATTTTAGAGAGAAGTGAGAGTGTTCTAGAGAGAGGAAGTAGATGATGTGTTTTGTTAATCAAGAGCTTGTTCAAGCCTTGAAATCCAACATGGAAATCTCGCAAGATCTCTACTCAAGAGGTAAGATTCAAACCTCTAGTCTTCAATTTCGAGTTTGGGGTAAAGATGGGTGATTGGGAGTATGATTCTTGGGTGTAAGAGTATTAATTATACATGCTTGCACCAATAAGGTTTGTGGGAAGATTGTTGACCTAAAATAAGTTAAGATTGGGTTGAGGAGTGAAGGAAATCTGGTAAAAGAACCTTGTAGCCAAATTTGCACACCTAGTGTTTGATAAAATGCTCAAATGAGCTGAAACCACGAATATCTTCCTAGTTTGTGTTCAATTTTGTTATGTCTCAAAATAGATTGGGATTGCTAGAATTTCCAAAACGTTGTAATAATTTAAGGAAATCTCAAAGTGAGGTATGTTGGCTAAACTACTCTCTTAGAATTGAATTCCATGGCGTTCCCATAAGTTTCAACTATTGTTGTCTCAAGTTCCTTATTCTATGTTTCGAGATGTTCCCAATAAATATGATTGTCCCGAATAAACAAAGTGTCGAGAAATATGTATTCAAAACATGTTATGAATGTTCCTATCACAGTATGTTATCCTTCGAAAATGTGTTCAAGAATGATATGTGCATTAAAATGTTATGTCTTTGAGTCGTGTTTCAAATGAAAGTTATGATGCCAATTTGTGTGAGAAAAAATCGATATGATTAAGACTCTTAATTACTTATATGTGTACCTGAAGTCTTGATTGGAAATGCCTTGTTGTTGATAATCTATAAAGGTTCTTGAAAGTGAAAGAAGTGAATTGAAGATATAAAGTGTGGCCACAATGCCAATAATGAATGTTATACTTGTGGCCAATGGTGCCAATGAAATGAAATGATGTGAGAAAGGTTATGAAACCTTGATTCAACTATTCCTAATTGAATTCGAAGATTGATTTGCCTAAAAGCTTATGTACTCAAGTCATGCCCAAATGTGGTTGTTTTAACTAATGATATTTATGAGTATTTTCAATATGTTTTGCATTCATACATATTCGTGAGTGGAAATTGTGTATTGCCCTTTTTGGGAAAAAGTAATTCAAGAATAAATGGCGTGTTACTTGTTTATGGTTTTAACTTGTGCTTCGATTGTCAATTATTTTACTCCATTTCTTGGAAAGAAATCTATTGTGCTTAAATTCTTCATTTTTAATGAACTTAAAGTTGTGATTTCCGGAATAATATATGTTGATATTTATGATGACGATCCATGAAAGGATAGAAATGAAAGTGTGGAATATGAAATAAGGTAATTGTACCATGAATGAAGAATCATATGTATTGCCAAGAAAGCCATTTATATAATGATGTTGTAAGAGGATGAAAATGCCAATGAGACTATAAAAGGTGTAAACTGTTATTAGGTAAATGCATTTGTATTGACGTTTCCTTTGTATGCAAATCAAGAAAATATTTTTGGGAGTATCGATAGTCACTGAGGAAGGATAGATTGAAATAACCTAACCCCGAAACTACACGTGTCGTAGGAGTGGATTATGATCATTCCCCTTATTTGGGATGGGATTGTTTTACCCAATTTTTCCCTCGTATTTTTTAAAATGTATATTCATACATTCAAAATAGTATACTTGCATCATCATTTAGTTTAAAAACCTATACAAGCATTCTTCATAATTTTCCATAATTTTTAAAAGCATTAAATTAATCTCTTTCTGCATTTTATTGTGTAAATATCCAATAATTATCCTTCAAATTATTTTTATGATGATTTAATCATCTAAATTATTATTTACACGAACATGTATGTTTTATAATATTTTAATTCATTTTATTTTCATAATTACATTTGCATTTTTAGGCTAATTGCACATTTTTGCAATAATAGCCTATAGTCATGTATAATCACATTATTTGTGCCAAAATAACTTTTTATATTTTTATAATGTTAAGTTATTATTTTCAATCATTTTATTGCACAAATAATATTTTTTGTTATTTACTAATTACTTTTATAAAATATTGTTTTGATAAATATTAAGTATTTAAAAACTAGCCCCAATTCCTAAACAATTTCGGCCTAAAACCCCCAATAGCTCAGCCCAATAACCCCAGCCCAAACCAGATGACCCACTAATCCTAAACCTGGTCACAACCTGCCTAAGCCAACCCGACCCGACCCTCTTAAAATCATGGTCGTTGATCTTTAAGATCAACGGCCCATATTTAATCCCTCCTTTTAATTATTCCCTCACCCCAAACCCTAATCACTACCCTCCAATCTGCCGCCCTCATATCCTCTCAATCTCCCCTCCCTCTCTGAAGAACCCTAAAACCGCTGCCACCCTAAATCTTCTCCTAATCCCACTAAATATGGGATTCGATGGCTATTTCTTGCCATATTCGACCTCTTTTTGGTACTGGGTATTGTCCTATAGTGCTTGCCTAAACATGGCAAGTAGATCTCTCCGAAATCGAACCAAACATGGTTTAAATCCCTGATTTTTGAGGGTTATTCTGTCAATATGCCTCCTATGCTACTGTGAGTCTGATTTTTGTTTGTAAACCTTTGATACTTACTTTCCCTAAAAACTAGGGTTTACAGATCTCTTAAATTGATTTTCAGACCTATTTGTACATCTATTTTCCTTGTTTGTCGCTTAAATCACTCTGTTACTATTTGATTTTTACTACTATATAAAACCCTAACCCATTCCCTTCTTAAGAAAAAAGACTTGAATCGCTAATTTGCACTGAAAACATTAGGGCTTTACTATGTGTTCATTTATTCTCTTGTTCTGGTTTTGGCTCTTGGCCGGCTGAAAGCCAAGGCCACCGGACTTCCTACTTTTCTGACCGTTCTTGGGTGTGAGCACTGTCCTGGGTTCTTTGAAAACCTTGGGAACATGACGCATCTGGGATTCTGGGTCATATTGTTGTTCTCTTCTTGTTTGTTGAGCAATAACTGGTTAGTTTCTCAACCTTCACAATGTTTATTCCATTATGTTCTAATTAGCATATCTTTTTTTTTAAAATTGCATGACTTGATATTACCCCTTGACTCTCTTCATGTGTGATTCTGCCTATAGCATGAACTTCTCTAGCATTTTCTCACGCCTAAACTATTAGTCCCAAAAAATGTCTTTGTATCTAACTTTGGCAATTTGAACAGTTTAAAACATGTTTAGCTTAATGTGTTGACAATTTGAGTGTTTGCATTAGTTGTATGGCCTAATCTTGTTTCCTGCCTTATTCTGAATTTCTATAGTGATTAATTTATGTTATTAGTATGCCCTGATCCGTTAAGACCTTCACTCTAGTTGTAATCTACTCCTATGACCATGATTGTCATTCAGTATTCTCTTACCATGGCAATGTTGTACCCCTAACAGCTAATTATCTTAGATTAAACTTTCCTGACTTGTTTTCCCTATAATATGTGATTTTGTCTGCCTTGTTGGTATAAGTTGTACTGTTTAATCCTTGTGTTTAGCATAATTTGATCCTTTAGGCTTTGAACTTGTTGCGTTAGTGATAAGTGTTTTTCCTATTTGGCCTAAAGCACCTTTGCCTATGTACCCTGTCATCCCGAAAGTCTAAGCCTCCTTGCTTCTTATTAATATGTAACCCTGCCCCAATATATTAAGTGATACTTGCAACATTAACTTGTTTTCCTGAATTCATGCAGCCTCTGGGTTGACATATTCACTATGTGATCACTTTGTAATGTTTGCAAATGCACTTTACCAAACCTTATTACTTTACTACTATTTTCATTCGTTGCTTTCCTATTCTAAGTCTCTAATTCTTGGCCGGCTAAAAGCGAAGGACCCCCCTCCCCCTAAATGTCCTATTAACCTCCCTAGTGTGAGCACTGCACAGGGTCTACTTTGAGGCCCTTGTGAACTCTGACACGCTAGGGTCTAAGGTTCTTTGGCCACTTTCTTCTTGACTGCTCAATTTTGTCCCTCCTATGCCTACTGAATAAGCCAATTGGCTTGTGTAAATGACTGTTTTCCTGGATCCTTTGATCATCTATGTCTATTGGGTTGGTCCAAATTCTCCTGTGATTTATGGGCTATACGAAAATCTATGTGGAGACAAAATGGAAGGCCTAGCTGGGCTGGGTACACTTTGGGCCTGTCTTAGGCCTACTATAGTTATTTCTATCACTTTTTAATTTATTTCATTATTGGTCCTGTAATAATTCTGTAATAACAATTGGGGTAGTAGTGAAATTGGGAAAATGGGTCTATTCTAATGATTGCATGAAAGGGTAGAAATCCTGCCTATAGGATCTGAGTGTCTAATTTGTTCAACATGCTCTATGTGTTTGTTAGATACCCTGCCTATAGGATGTAAATCATCTCACCTGTTCACATGTTCCACTCTCACGTTATTATCTGCCTACTGTATTGCAACACAGTGATTATTCGTCAAGTTGCTTCATGTTAGACGTCACGCCTATAGGAATATAATCAAATTAGCTACTATTACTTTTATTCCTACTAAATTGCTCACCTAGAAAGCATGTCCATAGGAATAAAAGGATAACAACCAGTTTCGTTTGCCAATTCTTGGAAATCCTGCCTATAGGACTCTGTGGCTCGCCTAGAAAGTATGCTGATAAAATCAACGCTAGCAATTTTGAACTATCAAATTGTTTCACTGCCTTATTTCGCAAACAAGTTAGAAAGCATGCCTATAGGGTTTGTAATGCTCACAATCTGCAAATTTGTTGTTCTAAGAAAGCAACATTGTCTGTATGTTTAAAATTCAGAATCACCGATAAGCCATGACCATAGGATATAAGGATCCCATATCGTCTTAATTCTGAAAGTTTCTACTGCCTCATTATGAACCTTTTAGCGTGCATTTGTTGCTTACATGTGGAGGCTAACTTGAGCCATTTACTATCCTTATGTGTAGTCCTACATGTTTTTGAACTGTCGCCTAGTTTTAACATTTTCTGAGAAGCCT